>JAIUZE010005233.1:0-91847 GCA_022085475.1 Heliosperma pusillum
ATTTTGTGGCGCGCTTTACGATGCGTCGGGAATAGTTAAATGACGATTGGTTAAAAACCGTAAAAGTTATTCTTTAAATTCCAAATAAATTCAAAATAATTATATTAAATTATGATAAATCTTTATAAATCTAAATAAAAATAAATCAAAAATATTATTTTTTTTTTAAATAAAATTTCGGTCTTCAAAATCGCAAGCCGAGTCGGGAAAAGTCAACGGAAGTCACAATCGACTAAAAAGTCGAGAAAAGTCAAAAATGACTTAAAAGTTCAGAAAAGTTTAAGACGACTTAAAAATAAATAAAAAGTAAATGACGAATTTAAAAAGTCAAGGAAAAGTCAAAGACGGTTTAAAAGTCAAGAAAAGTCAAAGATGACTAAAAAAAACGGTCTTTTCATGAAATCCCTCAGAAATTCCAAATACGAACGCGGAATTTCAAAATAAGACTCGGAACAAAAATTCCTATTTTAAAAACTTAAGTTCTACTGAAAAGTGTTAGTAAATATTTTTACTAGAAAAATTGGGTACTTTTCGGGTTGTTACAGCTCACCTTCGTTGCTTCGGTAGTAAATATTTTGTCCATAATAATAGAAAAAGTAATTTGAGCAAATTTGATCCACGAAGTGACGAAGCTGTGTTTGTTGGTTATTCTAATCATAGTAAAGCTTTTAAAATCTTTAACAAAAGAACTTTGTGCATAGAAGAAAGTGTTCATGTTGTATTTGATGAAGATAGTGTGCTTGAACAAGTTGAACAGAATGAAGAAGAGGACATGAATGATCCAGACTTTCGCCTCTCCAGAGATGACGTGCCAGAAAATAATGAAGAAATTATTAAAGGAATAAATGATGAACTTGATAAATCCGCAAATGACCTTGAACAGAGAACTGAGACAATTGTTGATGATACGAATGTCTCTTCTCAAAACAAGGAAAAAGAAACTGAAGTTATAGCTGATGATGCTATAACTTTGAACCAGAACCAAGATGGTGAAACTGAAGTTGTACCAACTTCAGCTATAACCCCAGAGTCCAACTCAGGGGGAACCAATCTTGATTCTGAATCATTTGAGGAAAATGAGAGTTCATCAGATGATAATGAGCCTAGGAACTCTAAAAAATGGAAATATAAGAGTTCTCATCCTATGGACAGTATCCTAGGAAGTTTGACTAAAGGAGTTCAAACTAGGCGAACATTAAATAACTTTTGTTCATTCTATTCATTTCTCTCTACCA
Organism: Heliosperma pusillum; assembly: GCA_022085475.1. Lineage (NCBI taxonomy): Eukaryota > Viridiplantae > Streptophyta > Magnoliopsida > Caryophyllales > Caryophyllaceae > Heliosperma > Heliosperma pusillum. The sequence goes on from JAIUZE010005233.1 coordinate 1,236, forward strand.
TAGAGCCTTCCAATATCAAGGAAGCTCTTGCAGAATCCGATTGGATTGTAGCTATGCAAGAGGAGCTTCAACAGTTTGAACGTAATAAAGTATGGCACCTGGTGCCACGACCTCCTAATCGAACTGTGATTGGTACTCGATGGGTATTCAGAAATAAATTGGATGATTCAGGAGTTATAGTTCGTAACAAGGCTCGATTGGTCGTACAAGGTTATAATCAACAAGAAGGGATTGATTATGACGAGACATTCGCTCCAGTAGCAAGACTTGAAGCTATCCGCTTGCTCATCGCCTTCGTAGCTCATAAAGGAATGAAATTATTCCAAATGGACGTTAAGACTGCATTTCTTAACGGTTATTTGGAAGAAGACGTTTTTGTTGAACAACCTCCTGGATTTATGAATAGCAAGTTTCAAAACCATGTTTTTAAACTCGATAAAGCTTTATATGGTTTGAAACAAGCGCCTAGGGCTTGGTACGACAGATTATCTAAATTTTTATTACAAAACAATTTTAAAAGAGGATCAGTCGACAAAACCCTATTTCTAAAATCCGAGGGTTCTGATTTACTTGTTACTCAAATTTATGTAGACGATATTATTTTTGGTTCTACTAACAATAAATTGTGCAAGTATTTTTCAGATCTTATGACCTCAGAATTTGAAATGAGCATGATGGGAGAATTAAAATTCTTCCTAGGATTGCAAATTCAACAAACCAAAGAAGGGATAAAGATTCACCAACAAAAATATGTCAAGGAGCTAATCAGAAAATTTGGTATGGAGAACGCTCATCCAATGGACACGCCTATGGTAACTGACAAAAAGTTGACCTTAGATGAAAATGGTAAGTCTGTAGATGAGACTACATATCGAGGTATGATTGGTTCTTTATTATATTTAACTGCAAGTAGACCTGACATTATGTTCAGCGTATGTGTCTGTGCTAGATTTCAATCATGTCCTAAGGAATCACATATGATTGCAGTTAAACGTATCTTGAGATATTTAATTGGTACATCTAATTTATTTTTGTGGTATCCACTTGAGTGTAATATCGATCTAGTAGGATACTCAGACGCAGATTATGCGGGCTGTTCTTTAGATAGAAAAAGTACCTCTGGATTTGCTACGTTTGTTGGACCTTGCATAATAACTTGGGGCTCAAAGAAGCAAAATTCGGTTGCGTTGTCTACTGCAGAAGCCGAATATATTGCTGCAGGACTGGTATGTTCCCAACTACTTTGGTTAAAGCAACAACTATGTGATTATGGTGTTAATGTTGGTTGTATGCCTGTTTTCTGTGATAATACGAGTGCTATTGTTATTTCTAAGAACCCAGCTCAGCATTCTCGTACTAAGCATATAGACATTAGACATCATTTTTTGCGTGACCATGTAGAAAAGGGCAACATTAAACTCGAATTTTGTAGTACTGATGTTCAATGGGCTGACATTTTAACAAAGGCGTTAGCGAGAAGACGTTTTGAGATTTTGCGGTTGGAAATTGGTTTAATCGGTAGCAATTAAATTCATCTTATTTATTTTTGAACCTGCGTGACTGGCTAGATTAAGACGAGATTATATGACTGTGTCCGCATATTTCATTGCTAGTATATTTGTGTTTAATATAATATATTTTACGTGAGTATCTTGCATATTTAGTGTTTTATGGAAATTGAATTATGAACCACTTATTTGCCAAAAACCTATCTTATTCACTTTCCTAATCAAACCAAAATTCTACCCATGCAATTCTTTTTGGCCGAAATTCTCAAATAAATATTACCAAAACTCTATCCTTACCATATCCCAACAAAAATAACCACCCAATATTCTTTTCCTACCCCAATTCAAAAAAAAAAAAAAAAAAAAGGGGAAAGACATCACTTGGACGGCACACCCATGTCCCCTAGTACAAAAGTAAAAACCTACTCTTACACAATCATAATTACTCTTACACCTATTACTTTTACCACATTAATTCTCAACCAATTTTTTACCACTTTCTCTCCTTGCTCACGGTTCCACTACAAACAACACACAAACCTTCAACCTTCAACCTTCAACAATGGCTTCCACTAGATCAAAACTTGCCAAAAACCCAAATCCTAAAACCCCCAAGCCAAGCTTGCCTAAAAATACCTCTTCTCCTCCCACACAACAATCACCCAACCCAAACCAAACCGAGTCGGGTGCGGGTCTTGAGGGTACTAAGAGAAGACGGTTAAACAAAGGGAAAGGAAGACTCCAAGAAGAAGCCACAAATGAAACCACTGACACAGTTTCCGAGGAAACCACACGGGTAACTCTTCGTGATTTTTCGCCGCAAGAAACATCTTTGGGAATTGATAAACTCCGTCTTACAAAAGACGAAAGAAAACTTGTGAACCAGGTTGCTCAATATGGAATACACGGTGGTCGGTATTATCCTAAGGCTTGGTGTGACAAGTATAGGGCTTTGGGATTCTTTTCTGATTTTCTGAATTTCCAAGAATGGGAAACGGTGGCTGAGTTTCGGGTCCGGTGTATCCGATTGAGGTAATTCAGTTCTTTTCCTCTGTTTCTTTAGACAATGGAGTCTTGCATGCCGTCATATATGGCCGCTCAGTTTCGATTTCCGTGACGGACTTTTGTACTCTGTTTTCGGTTCCTGATGATGGAATCAAAATCAATCCGAGTACGTCATGGGAAGAACTGACGGACATGGCTAAGCTGGAGGTTAAGCAGTATTTTGATGTTGGGGCGACGGTGTCGAGTTGCGTGTTGGCTGGAAGTGTGTCACCAAAACTGAAATTTTTGTTAAACGTTTTATGGAATACGGTGATTCCACGTCGGGGAGGATGGGATAAAATAGCTTGTTATGAGATGTTGGTAGTTAAGCATTGGTTGGAAGGAAATCGGGTTAATTTACCTTCTCTTGTCTTTAATCGTATTTCGCAAATCGCCTTCTCGGTGACCGAAGACAAATTTTACTCTACTCTTGACTTGCCGTATGGCATGTGGTTGTCACGGCTCTTTGAGTCAAAGGGAGTTGTTGATGTGCAAAATTATGGGGTCGCGGTAAAGGATGAGATGTGTGATACGTTCTTGAAATTTATGAAGCTTGATGCTAATGGACCGGAGTTGTTATTTTTGGTCAAAGGCAGTTCGGTTGGTATGCCAACGGGTGGGGCTGATTTTTCTGTGATTGAATCCAAATTAGATATGTTCATTGGTAGTATTATGGAGCGCTTGGATGCGCAGGATAAGAAAATTGAGACGGTTTTGGACACGGTTGTTCAAGCCGTGGCCGTGGGTTCCTTGAGCTCAACCCGTGACCAAGGTGGGTCGGGTGTGAGTCATGAGATGAGGACATGGATGGATGGTGTGGATGATCGCCTTGCTAAGTTGGAACGAAATATTATCGATTGTAAGCAAGAGGCGTATAGACAAAGGGATAGGATGACATTCTTGGTGAGCCAAGGCGGGTCGTTGGTTAAGAGCGGGACGGAGATGCGTGAGGGAATGCGTACTATATACGATGCGACGGAGGCTCTTTCGTTGAAAGTCCGGAACTTTGATGTTTGCCTCACTGCTCAAGCTTCTCATGTGTCTAATTGCCTTGACCGTCTTTCCACTCTTGAGTACCGCACTAGGCCCGGTTATGTCGATCCTAACAAAATCCGTCAACCCAAAATGCCTTGATTTTTCTATCCTTGGTTGTTTTAACTCTTAAACTACTAATCCTATTCGGCCCATTTGGCTTATTTTGACATTGTCTATTCGGCCCAATGGCAACTAACAATATATTTTGTGGTTTGTAGTTTAATCAACATTTGCACTTTATTTTGCTTGATATATATCGTCTTATATTGCGTATTTTGCATATCTATTTCTTGCCTTGACATGTGTTATTCTAGTCGTTTCATGTCTTTGTTCTTGTCTTTTCAATGATGCCAAGAGGGGGAAGAAATGATATGATTTGAGTCTTTGCTTAAGCTTGCTCCTTGTCAAGACTCGTTATCTCTTAAATTCTCTCAAGCTATAACTTTGGCTAAGTTGTTTTGTTCTTGCGATCAAAGTTGCTATAACTTTGGAGTGCTTTGTTGAGGGGGAACTATACTTAGTCACATTGTTAAGAGGAAATCATATGAGACTTGTCATCATCAAAAAGGGGGAATTTGTTGGACCAATTCATAAGTTTTGATAATGACATGTGTTTATGTAATAATATGTTTTACTCGATATATCATATGCGTGTAATTGTGTGCTTTAGTCTTATTATAGCTAGCAACAATTATGAGAAGAAAGATCAAAGTTAGGCATAACTTTGATAAAGTCTGTGAGACAAAGTTATAACAACTTCAGGAATAACTTTGGAAGTGAACTTGGAAGTTATAGCTAACCAGGCATAACTTTAAGGAAAATCGCTTCAAACAAGATCTACATAAATCTACACAAGACTCGAGATGGAGGGTCTTTGTGATCAAGATGAAGAGATGATCCGTATACTGAAGATCTTTGTGAAGATTAGATAGTATAGGTCGTCATTCGGTAACTATTCCATTCGAGAGATTTTATGTTCAAAAGTTATAGCTTTAGTCTATGACTTTGGATGATAAAATATTGATGCATGATTTTGGAAATAAAATGTTTTGAAATGTTTTCAAAAGTGAAAGAGTATTTTTATATTTATCAATTATTTTAATAGAGAATATATTTATGAGATTCTATTGGTTAGTAATACAACTTATGGGTTGTCATGCTACCTAGGGTTTCTAATATATTCTATCTCAATTTGTTGTTAACCTAATTAGCCCACCTAGTGGTTGAGCCATCTAGGGTTTCGTGAAACCTAGTTTGTGCCACCTAGGGATTCGTGCTCCTAGGGTTTCGTGAGCTAGGAATCCGGCCTCCATAGGTTTGTTTCCTTAGTTTACCTAATCTAGGATTCTACTATATCTTTACAACAATATTTTGAGATATCAAGATAAATATATTTCTATAAGATAAACCAAATAATATTTTGAGATAAAGATATTTCTATAAGATTAGCAAATATTATTTTATGATAAGATAAGTATCTTTATTAAATATTATGCTAGGGTTTTAGATCTACTATGATTCTACTACTATAAATACTCATTCACATACAATTGCAAAAAGACACGAAATACACTACATACACACGGCTATTTATTTTACTAGTGTTAATTTTCCAAAATCGTTTTAAAGCAAACCTTTGAGCAAATATTTATTATTTTTAGAGTTTGTTTTTAAAAGAGTCGTGCATCAATTATTATCAATCGCTTGAGTGAAATACGTTATTGGATAATAGTACATCATTATAAGCTTACAATTCTTTAACGGGAATCTGTGTGAGTTATATTGTACTTTCTTATTAGCGTAAGATAGTATAGAGTATTTAGCGATACTCACCTTGAGTTATAATCATAGTGTTGATTATACGAGTGGGTTGGTAATTTTTGTAATCCGTAGAAAGGTACTAAAAATTATTAATCGAGAATAGTGGACGTAGGTTTCAACGTGTGAAACTGAACCACTTCAAAAATCGTGTGCCTCTCTCTTATCTCTTTACTTTTCGTTATTTCGTTATTCGCGCTTACTTTGATTAATTAATTAGTTGATTTTAATTCATAAGATCAAATAATTAATTACATATCATATAAATCGAAAAAGTGGGGCTAGTTTTTAATACTCAATTCACCCCCCCTCTTTCGTATTCGATCAATAGACTCTACAGTTTACATTGAGTGGGAGAAATTTATTATGGATATGAGAATCGGTTATCGCACATACACTTGTACGGACAAGTGGGAGATTGTTGGAGCCAGTGTCCTCCACAGTTAGTGCAATAACATAAATAAACCTCTGTAGGTTCACAGGGTATACTTTGTATAATAATCAGTTGATTAACGTTTATCAATAACGGTTGGCTTGCTAGATAAGTTTGACGTTATTGTCATACAGATGGCGGTGATCAACTGGTCCCTAAAAGTCACACCTATAGGATGTGTTTGAGAGATGTGATTATTTGAGAAAATAATCATATTGATGCCCTATTATATGACTAAAAGGTTAGTCAGTGTATTTTACTAAAAGGTTAGTCAATGTGATGATGAGACGATTATTTAATAACGATTAAATAAAGTTAGCTGAGACGAATTAACTGTAATTCGTAAATTGGATATATAATGTAAGCTAATTTAACATAAACCGTTATAATTAATTGGCAAATTATAAATATACGGATATTTATAATTAATGATGTATTATAATGTCGGTCTATGTAAAAACGACGATTATAATATATTACATTATATTGGAAGCTAAAATGACCAAAAACGAAAGTATCCTGATACACTCGGTTTTTAGTAAATGGGTAGTTATTTTGAGGAGACAAAAATCTCCTCATATAAACCTACTATGTGCCGTGAGAAACACAAGAGAAGAAAAGAGAAAATTCAGATTTTTTTTTTCTAACCTAATTTCTCACTGACGGCCTCCATCATTCACACATAAGAAAAAGACAAAAGTTAACAGTAACTTTTGACACAAAACACAAAACAAAAAGGTTAACAGTAACTTTTGAAAACTTCTAGCAACACAAGGGCATTTCTCATACAGTCTTGGGTGCAACGATTAGGAGGATATCTACCTTGATATCACTGTTCTTTACGCCAATTGCTAGGACCGGAGGTTGATTTCTAAATCTCTACTCTTATTCTTGTTTTCGTTTATGACTAGTATAATCAAGTTATTACTTTTTCGTTATAATCCTATAATAATTGTATTGTGGTAATACCGATTTCCCACAGTAACATCACAACTAGCAATAAAGAAACAACATTTATTTAATAAGTTTATATGTCAATACACAATCCCAAACAGATGGCATACCATCTGAAGAATAATTAAACTCCATAGTGAAATCGTAATAACAATATCTAGCAATGTTTAACATAATGAAAAGACTACTAATGTTCACGACTCCAAACTGATACGCGGAAGCTAGACATAATCAGGTGATCTCATCCTCGACCCCAACGCAAGCTAACAATTACCTGCGATCACCTGCTCACCATTCCCCAATGGATCATAGCAGTTTTGGAAAACGATAACATATTTAGTATTCGCATATACCGACTAACGTAGAAGATAAGTACAAGGCAAAAGAAACCGGAGGGCCACCGCAACGGTTACTTCAAAGACTCAGGTTACCAGCCTGCTATACACAACCACCTATTGACCCTAGACCGCAGCCACAAGAGTCAAACTTCCTTCTCGCCATAGCAACATAAACCCAGATCATTAATGCGCACATCCCCCACGTAGCGGGATAACTACGGAGGCGAACTCGGGGTGTGATCTTTCTCCCAATGGAATCAGCCATACCATAGTAACCATCACCAATAACTCCAACTCTATCACTGTCACAACAGTGACCATCATCAATAACTCTAACTCCATCATTGTCACAACAGTGACCATCATCAATATCATAATCACAATCATCACATATAGTAAATCAACAATCTCATGCCATCAATTAACAATGGAAATACTGAGTAGGAAACCCTACCTTTTCGCATGTCCGCAGCAAATCACAATCAATCTATTAACAATCCTATTTTATGAATACCTTACCCTAAACATGCAATTAACATAATAAATACTAACCATTGTTTCCCTTTTCCCCAAATCAATTAGGGTTTATAATAATACATACGAATCACAAAGTAAAGATACATACCAATGCAATCAACACATTAGCGATGGATCGGATCCGGCATGGAAAGATTAAGGATTTTATTGAGGAGTTAGAGAGTTGTTGAGAAAGAAAATTGGGTTTTACTTTGAAATGTAATTGTGATTATGAATCTTAACTCCTCTTATAAATCCTTAACCAACCGTCTGACAAATCACCGTCGTACTTATTCGAGTACAACATGTACTCGGTCGAGTACAACTAACTCGGTTGAGTGCCGATAACACTCGGCGGAGTACGCGAGATCAAAACAACGTTCTAGACATCAGCTAATTCCACTCGGTCGAGTAGCCTCTACTCGGCCGAGTGATGATCACTATTTATACACATATTTTATGCTTCCCTTAGTTACATATAACTCAATTTACCGTCTTTCCTTACTTATTTCTATGCTATTTTAGGAAGAATATCGATTATGCCGCTTCTGTTACGTTTTAATGCAGATTGGATGCATTTGGAGCCTTTTTAGTAGATATGAAGCATGGCGGAGTCGGATCGTAGAAGGTTAGGCACGAAAATCAAGAACGAAAGAGAAGAAATGAAGAAAAATCAAGAAACAAGCCAAAAGAAGGGATGCTCGACCGCGCAATAGTGCCTTGCTCGATCGAGTCGTGTTGATGACTACTCGATCGAGCAGATTCACTTTGCTCGATCGAGCAACCTACTTTTTGACGGCTTTTCGTATTTTCCTAAACTAGTTTAACCTAATTAATTAGAATTTTGTTATAAAAGGAAAGCTCGTCTTTCACAATTAGGTAGACTTTAATATTAGAAACTCAAGTTTTCTTTGCTTTGCTACTGGATTTTATTATCAAGACGATAATTGTCTTTAGTTCAACTTGTAATCGGTATTCTTCAATCTTTCTTTGTTACTCGATTAGTTACCTTCTAATTCTTTAATTATTCTTTATCAATTCTTTTCATTGTTGTTAAGCATGTTTACTTTAATTATTATTGTTGTTATTAATATTGTTATGAGTAGCTAAATTCCTTTCTAGGGTTGAAAGGGGATCTAGGATTGCTAGAAGGGGGTAGACTAATTAGTTGAATTGCAATTGCATGGTTATCGTTTGATTATCGTTTTAATTCTAGTTGTTTGATTACTGGCTAGGATTAATTAACTAGTCTCGCAAATTAGGATTGACACCGACCGGGTTAAGACTAAGATAGGCTACAATAATTGAATAGAGCTCGTTTAATGATAGCGATCGCATGTTAGATTGTAGATCTAAAGGGCATAATTGAATTTACCGATCTTGTGACCTTAGATAACTTTATTGCATGATAGTTAATTACATCCTTACCCCTGAACAATAATCCTAGTGAACCTGAGACCCTAGACTTTTAATCTTATTGTTTTCAACCTTTAATTGTCGTTGTTTGCTATTAGTTTAGAAATATCAATCTTAAACCCCGAAATTGTTACTATAGAGACAAATCTAGTTTAACAGATTAGAATATTACCGCCTCCATGTGGATTCGATACCTTACTTACCGCTGACTATTAGTTAGTAGTGAATTAGGATTACTTTGATTAAGGTGACGCGACTTTAACCTTATTAAATTTGGCGCCGTTGCCGGGGAATTGTTCAAGGGATAATGAAAGGAAATATACTAGAGTCTAATGCATTTTTCGGAGAGCAATATCAATATCTCTCTTGTGTTGTCAAAGTTTAAGATGAAATCTCTAGTCGGGTGTTGGTTTGTGCTAGTCTTGTAGATTTGTTTTGGTAAGTGTCGCTGGACTACCGGTCTTAGCCCCACATTCCCATACGTGCCTTGTCACAATTCACTTCTATACCTTCACCCATTAGCCTCCCTTGTTATCCTGATTCATGTGCTTTATAGCGAATGCGTATTAGTTGGGGAAATTACTATCACATTAGAATGCATCATGTTTCATAAGTTAAGTGAGTGTTTCTATTTCTCTCTATCTTCACAAAACTGACTCTTACATAAACTTATGAGTGCATGAGTGAGTCCACGAGAATCCGACAAATTGAGCCTTGCAAAATTGAAATGTATTTGGTTTTTGTCTATACTACGGTATCATGTAAAATATTGGAATATGAGCTGCGTTTTCTACTTTCCCGTGCCTTTAAATTTGTTTTATTGGTACAACTTGGTCATTACTTTGTTATAGATGTTGTTGGAGTAAATGTCCTCAACAATAGTGCGATCACATAGTTAAATATCAATAATAAGAATACGAAGGGATGATGAATATTATAGTCAGCTGGTCAACATAAATCGGTAATGATTGGCTCAATTGAGTTTGACGTTACTGTCGTATGACGGTGGTGATTAGTTGATCCCTTGAGGTCACATCTAAAGGACAATCCCCTAATCATGTACATTAAATAATTGTATATCGATACAGATTAATTAATCCCTTAAATTGAACCAAGTTTATATTGTAAGTGAGAATTATATCTTATTGTAATATGATTAAATAAGATTCATTTTTTAGTAATTAATTGTTATATTACTAAGAATGCATTATGTTTATGAAACATTTGAGATAAGCAAAATTGGTTAAATATAATTACAAATTGTTGTAGATTATATTAACCAAATATGAGATGACCCATTTTATTTACATGTAATTATAAAATGTGACTTAAAATGTTAAGTATAATTTATTTGTTATGAAATTGCATTTAAATTAGTTAAATGTACATTTATAAGCAAAGATTACATGTTACATGTCACATGTCATATTTGTGACAAATGACAAATTGCAAAAATAAAATGGACACCCATTTTAAGTGGGGTGCACCGGTTTTTGGAAGTGTAAAAGGAGGGTGATTATTTTGTGTAATATTCTAATTAGGAATTAGATATAATCATGCACAAAACCTATTACCAACACTCAACCTTTCTTGTTAAGAACAATTGAAAGGGACAACACCCACCCTTGTGGTGTTGGGGTGGCCGGTCATAGCAACAACAATAAGAAGGATTATTTCCTTCTTATTTAAACATACAATCTCATTTCATTTTGCATGCAATCTCTACTTCTCTCTAAAATCACTTTCTTACTCTAAAACTCAAGAAGTTTTCTCATAATTTAGAGTTCATATTCTAATAAAATTACTAGTGTAGTAATAGAGTTATTAGATTTGTTTTAAAGGATTACTACTAATAATACTAGTGTAGTATTTTAGTAGAGATAAAAATGGTTGTCTTGGGTGCTACTAATAGGAGTGTTCTTATACTAAGAACTTGGAATTCATCCTCATATTCATAGCTCAAGAACAATATTTGAAAGGAGTTCCAATATTGTGCCCATATTACTTCATAATCAATGTAAGAAATTGTTCTTTCCTTATCTTTTGTTATGCATGCATAAGGTCCTTATAGTTTAAGAGTAAACTATTTATTATATGATATTAGAAATGTCTAATATTAAGTTTAAGAAACTTACAAGCGGTATCAAGAGCCTTGGTTGTTGCATGCATTATCGATTTATAGTTTTTTCGAGTTAATGTAACTTAAAGAAAACTAGTAATTTGTGTTTTATAAGATAAAATCAAAAAGTTATTTGCATGTCAATATATTTTAGTCCTATTATGATTTTAGGTCATTTTGATTATTTATGGAAATTTATAGTGCTCAAATATGATTTTTAGTATTTTTATTACATTTTAATGAGTAAAATAATGTTTAAAATGCTAAAAATAGTTAGACTTATCTTATGACCTTAAACTTTTTACAAAATATTACACATGCATTTTACTTACTGTATGTAAAATTTCGTGTGAAGTGGACGTATTTCGTGTGATTTATGATTTTTATATGATAAAATGAAATAAATAAAGGTCAAATGGTTAAAAATAATTCCGCTTTGAATCTGACCATGAAATTTTAGTATGTTGTCACATGCATGTTTTCCTGTCAGACTGGAACATTTCAGACTGATGAGATTTGTCTAGCATGATTTATGAAGTTTTAATGTAAAAATGGCATAAATAGTGACTAATTTAGCAAATATAGCTAAAATAAATTTTATGTCAAGAGAAGATTGTTCCTGGTTGCATAAATGTCCCACATTTCAGATCTAAAGTTGAAAATTTAATATGATTAATTTTTGCATGCTTTATGTATTTTATTTGATAAAACCGATAAAGCGCAATCATTTTTCTCAAAAACCGATTCGAAATTTTAAACCATGATTTTTGACATTATGAGTGTCATGAAAATGTTCCAGAATGTACAAAAATTTAAAATTCAAATTTTAAAATTATTGTAATTAAATTTGAATTTATTTGATTAAAATATGATTTTAAAGTCTAATTATAAGCAATTATAAAACAACAAGTTGAATTATTGTCAAAATTGAGTGATGACTGATTTTTGAGGCCTAAATGAGTTGGGATAATTAAATTGGACTTAAATATGATTTAAGTATTGTTTGGTGATTTTAAAGTGTTATTATCCCGCATTTCCGTAAAACCGGGTTATATTCGATATAAACCGTTAATTAGAGCGATTTGGCATTTAATATGAGCATGTTTTATACATATTATAATGCTGCATTTTTATTTATGAATGTCATATTTTCAATTTATGAATGTCATATTTTGGTTTATGTAATTTGGAATTATGTAATTTTTCTTAGTATGGCCTTAGTTTTAATCGATATTGCCCGAAATGTAAGGGAATATTGATTCGGTTGTAATTTAATGTGATCTCGTATCACTTTTACTTGTATTATTTTATTTTACAAATGTATAATAGGAAATTATTGTAATTTTATTATATAATTTTGTAATTATTGTAATACCGGAGTTTCCCAAAGACGGTGCCATTCGGAAAGGAGTTCCGAGAGAGAGACGGTGACCTTGGGAGGCGTGCTTATGAAGTTCAAGGGACCAAAGGAGTTGGTTTCCGAATTTGTAATAGAATATATGATTTTCTATTCTAGGAAAGGCCATACTAGGAGTTTTTTTTTTTATGCTTGCATTTTATTTAATATGTTTGCATGCATTGCCAAATCGCCATAACATGACATGCATATTTATCGAGTATTCGACCGTGTCAATTATAATAATCGTTAATTCACCGATTTAGTTCACTTCAACATGATAGATTATAAATTGACATGACTTCTCATAATAAATAATTGAGATCAAGCCTTACCAAATGTAGAACCCATGAATCCCAATTTCGCAAGGAAGTAGGCTCGGCTCACCGGGGTGCTAAACTTGTTACGTTGGGTAAGTGGGGTAATAAAAGTTATTATTTCGAAATTTGGATTGAGTTCAACGGAAGTATTCGCGACCGTAGCCGCATGTGTTCCGGGCTTAAGATAAATATTAAAGTAATATTATCGACCGAGAGTTGTAATGTAGAATCGATTAAAGAGTTAATCCACCGAATTGTGTTAATAAGGGATGAATCGGCTTACCGTGCCCAAGTTGATATGAATTTGGATCTCGGAATCATTTATAATAGTTGGGTAGAGGTCACTATTTAAATGTTGAAACTTGTTTAAAATGTTTACAAGTATTTAAAATGGTAAATGTTGACATTTCCTTTATGTCTTAAATTTGTAGTTATCTTTGTACAATCGCAATGGCTAGTTCATCCAACACCAATGCTCCAACTCTCACGAATGTCTCATGGCTTCGATCCTTTATGGATCGATGCAAGTTAGGAAAGAATGGCGCAAATTTTGCCGATTGGAATGCGCAACTCTGCTTGGCCGCGGAAGGTGACGACAAGCTTTGTTACCTTACCGAAGCCTCTCCCGAAACACCTAACGAAAGGTCAACCGCCACTGCAAAGCGAGCCTATGAGGCTTACCAAAAGGAAGCCGCCGCGATCAAAAATGTTTTGATCTTTTCTATGGAGGCCGATCTCCAAAGGAGTGCCATAAAGATGAGCACGGCCTATGAGATCTATGCCAAGCTTGTGACCATGTTTTCACAAGCTCCTAGAATCATACAATATGAACCGGCATACGCGTTTTTCGACATGAATCTTAAAGAGGGCCAAAAGGTTAGCCCTCATGTACTCAAATTGATTGAGCATGTCGAAATTCTTAAGTGCAAGGGGTTGACATTCCCGAACAACTCGTAATTGACCGTGTACTACATTCCTTAGGGAGAATCAAGGCATATGTGTTGTTTAGGGTAAATTACAATATGCAAAATATGCAAAACTCTCTCCACGAGTTGCACAAAATGCTTGTGCAAGCGGAGAGAGACATGAGGCTAAATGTTAGCACCACCAAGGATGTACTTCACATCAATAACAAGAGTAAGGGGAAATTCAAAAGGAGTGCAAGCAAAGTGAAGAAGCCCTCCACCTACAAAGGCAAGGGAAAAGCTATTGAGAATAGCTCACCCAAGCCTAAGAAAGGTGCCTCAACCGAGGACAAGTGCCATTATTGTAATGGCGTAGGGCATTGGAAGAGGAATTGCCCCAAGTATCTAGGAGATATCAAAGCCGGGAAAATTGTTTCCGTTGGTAAATTTTCATCCCTATCTTTTATGTTATGATCTCAACTTTGGTATATAGATACAAGTTGTGATTCTTACCCTTTTTAATTGTAATTAGGGCACCCAAGCAAGGACAAGGGCAAGGACAAGCAAGCCTAAAGAGATTCTTCAAGGGATGCTAAAGTAGCCACCCATGGATGAAGACATAAGGAAGCTTAGACTCATTTTGTGTTGTCTTCCTTATTTGGGTTGTATTTTGTGACGTTGTTTTAGAAACTCTTTATTTCCTTGTTTGACAATGGAAATTTGTTTATTTCCTTTTATTAACTTTTGGTTGTAATTGGATATTAGTGACTTGGTTTTCAACCCAAGTCACTCGGTTTATGAAACTTTATCATTCTAAAACTTGTCATTATACTCTACTTGAACTAATAACATAAATTATATCGACTCAAATTGATCATATAAATATTATGATGATGGGATCATTATAATAAAAGGCTAAGAATTCGATTCTCACTTTGAAAGATCAATTGCTAAGTCAAAATTGAGTTATTGAACTCAAAATAGGGAATCTACCAAACCAATTGGCCATACCACTTATAAAGAAAGTAAATGACATGAATATGAGTTCACCTCTTTAGCTCTTATAGAACTAGTCCATATTAAAGCTAAGATTCGATGTCTTTACAAAGAAGTCTTTAGTAGATCACTTAAGGTCTTGTTGTGATACTTCTACCTCCCTTACGAGTATTTGTACAAAATTGTTTGTGGCTCATAAGGCTATCTTTAAAGAAAATAGTTGTATTTTTCTAAAGATAGAGTGGGAGAAAATAAGCCACAACGAAAAACTAGTTAGGAACTAGTGAGAAAACCAAAAGAAAATGTTCTTAGGCTAGACTCAAGACTAGTGAGGAGACCAAAAGAAAGCGTTCTTAGGTGAATCCTTAGACTAGTGACGAGACCAAAAGAAAATGTTCTTGAGATAATAAGATTATGATCTATGTAAGTGGTAGCACCTAGAAATTTTAAAATTTTGATTTTCTAACATAAGAAACTTATGAAACTATATGGAATCTATGCAAAAGAAAATGTTTTATTTGGAGTTGTCCAATTGTAGTTGCATGGATAGACATGTAAATGTCTACAAAAGCCAAGTTAATGTGTAACTAAGCTTAGATCCAAATCATCAATGAAATACCTCATAATAGGTGTGTACAAGATACGCATCAAAACCACATGTCCAAATAAGAATTTGGAATAGGATGTGTACATGACACAAGCCTATTGTATGTGTCTACCTAGAGGTTATGATGATCTTTTCTATTATAAGATATAAGAAGGGTTTCACTCGAATTGTCGAAAAGTCATGTATAGACATGAAGTTAAGTGAGAGTTTAAGTTATCATGTAAAGACATGAAATTCAGTGGGAGAAATTGTTCTCCACGTAAATGACGTTTCACTCATTAAGAGTGACATATTCATATTACCTTTTGGAAAGGAGTGGTTGGATTTTAATGTTGGATGAAAGTGGGCAACATATATACTAAAATCAAAGTCTATTGTGGAATAGAAGATTTTAGCTTGGCATTTAAAAGGTATCTTATATCGATAAGATCCTTAATCTCTTCAACAAGTTAAATAGGTTGTTTATGTGGAGTAAAGTGGGATCACTATGAATGGGCCATAGTCATCCACTGAACCTAAGAATTGTTGATCACGTGATACCGATCATGTATGCCATTACATGCACATACCTAAATGAATTGTATGCTGGGAGCATGACAAGCCTAAAACAAACAATCCACATGAGTGTCATTGGATAGCCTACTAGAAAATCCATAGGGTTCTCAACGAGAACTAGGGATTCATTCTTGTGTTTGGTAGAGAAAATTTGACAATGTGGTAAAGGTTACACAAACCCAAATTTCCAAACTTATAAGGATTTGTAGAAATCCTAGGCGTACCTTTGTTATATAAGAAGCGAATAACTAAAAGGATGATTGAAGAGTCAATCATTATAAATTCTACAAATAGAGACCTAGTACATTATGATGAGGATAAGGTGGTTTAAAAGGAACTAATGGTAGATCCTTTCACCTAAATACCTATCAGTTATCATGATAACGAGTGGGAGCATCTTTCAAGTTAAAGAGGCCAACACTAGATAGAGATCTAGACATGTACATAGATGAATTCATGTTATTCGGAATAACGTTGGATGAAGGAAATGCAATTAACTAGGTTGGAATAAAAGAATATATGGTATATTCACTACCCAAGCCTTTATTGCATTTAATAAGATCGTCATGAAATGTCATGGTCGAAATAAAATTTAGATTATATGATATGAAGCAATAACATTGTGTTGATTGTTCATATATGATAATCACATTTATCGTTTGAGTTTCTAAAAACTCGTCTTGTGCTTTGTTAAATCCAAATGGGTTGTATAGACAATTTTGAACCCCATAAAAGTGAACTGTATTAACAAAGCATTGGCCCATAGTCACTTATATGAGGTGACATCTCGAAGTGACTAGATTGTGGTGCGATTGATGACAAGTTCAAGTGTCATAGGGTCATAGGGATGACCAATCGATGACATAGACAGACTGTAAGGGACAATCTGTCGGGCAGTGACCGCTTATAGAATTCTGGCAATTCTTGTAGCCTGGTCGTGGCAAGAGCTACTAGTATTCTTTGGAGTCAATTCTTTGACTAAAGACTGTTCGCCTAAGGTGGCTCAGTTTCAGAGTGACTTTGATTTATGCTCTACGACCTTCGTAACTGGGGTCAAATGGGCATCTTTTGGGTCATGATGAGCTGTGGCTATGCAAAGGGAATAGTGCGATAGGAATTGTCCACCCCTTGTCAGGGTTGTTTTAAATCTCAAGGCCACTCGAGGAGGAGTAAGTTGAAAATGCGTGGCCACGCTCGGAAGGTATCTATGGTAGATAATTCCGGTCAGACTGTTACTCTCCAGATCGAGGAAACCACTCTTGATACGATCAAATGCAAGTACGACCTGCAAGACACCTTGCATTGAGTGGGAGATATGTAATAGGACAAGAGAATTGGTGACGCACACTTGTCTCGGACAAGTGGGAGATTGTTGGAGTAAATGTCCTCAACAATAGTGCGATCACATAATTAAATCTCAATAATAAGAATACAAAGGGATGATGAATATTATAGTCAGCTGGTTAACATAAATCGGTAATGATTGGCTCAATTGAGTTTGACGTTACTGTCGTATGACGATGGTGATCAGTTGATCCCTTGAGGTCACACCTAAAGGACAATCCCCTAATCATGTACATTAATTAATTGTATAGCGATACATATTAATTAATCCCATAAATTGAACCAAGTTTATATTGTAAGTGAGAATTATATCTTATTATAATATGATTAAATAAGATTCATTTTTTAGTAATTAATTGTTATATTACTAAGAATGCATTATGTTTATGAAACATTTGAGATAAGCAAAATTGGTTAAATATAATTACAAATTGTTGTAGATTATATTAACCAAATATGAGATGACCCATTTTATTTACATGTAATTATAAAAATGTAATTATAAAATGTGACTTAAAATGTTAAGTCTAATTTATTTGTTATGAAATTGCATTTATATTAGTTAAATGTACATTTATAAGCAAAGATTACATGTTACATGTCACATGTCATATTTGTGACAAATGACAAATTGAAAAAATAAAATGGACACCCATTTTAAGTGGGGTGCACCGGTTTTTGGTAGTGTAAAAGGAGGGTGATTATTTTGTTTAATATTCTAATTAGGAATTAAATATAATCATGCACAAAATCTATTACCAACACTCAACCTTTCTTGTTAAGAACAATTGAAAGGGACAACACCCACCCATGTGGAGTTGGGGTGGGCGGTCATAACAACAACAATAAGAAGGATTTTTTCCTTCTTATTTAAACATACAATCTCATTTCATTTTGCATGCAATCTCTACTTCTCTCTAAAATCACTTTCTTACTCTAAAACTCAAGAAGTTTTCTCATAATTTAGAGTTCATATTCTAATAAAATTACTAGTGTAGTAATAGAGTTATTAGATTTATTTTAAAGGGTTACTACTAATAATACTAGTGTAGTATTTTAGTAGAGATACAAAGGGTTGTCTTGGGTGCTACTAATAGGAGTGTTCTTATACTAAGAACTTGGAATTGATCCTCATATTCATAGCTCAAGAACAATACTTGAAAGGAGTTCAAATATTGTGCCCATATTACTTCATAATCAATGTAAGAAATTGTTCTTTCCTTATCTTTTGTTATGCATGCATAAGGTCCTTATAGTTTAAGAGTAAACTATTTATTCTATGATATTAGAAATGTCTAATATTGAGTTTAAGAAACTTAAAGATATGGATAGCTTGGGATTTGTATGTGCATTAACATTAGCTTTGAGTTTTTCATTCACCATTTGTATGTCTGTTCTTGTGTAGTGTTGAGTGCTTTGCTTAGGGACAAGCAAAGGATTGATTTGGGGGAGTAAGATGATCACTATTTATACACATATTTTATGCTTCCCTTAGTTACATATAACTCGATTTACCGTCTTTCCTTGCTTATTTCTATACTATTTTAGCTAGAATATCGATTATGCCGCTTCTGTTATGTTTTAATATAGATTGGATGCATTTCGAGCTTTTTGAGTAGATATGAAGCATGGCCAAGTCGGATCGTAGAAGGTTAGGCACGGAAATCGAGAACGAAAGAGAAGAAATGAAGAAAAATCATGAAACGAGCCAAAAGAAGGAATGCTCGACCGAGCAACAGTGCCTTGCTCGATCGAGTCGTGTTGATGGCTGCTCGATCGAGCAGATTCACTTCGCTCGATCGAGCAACCTACTTTTTGACGGCTTTTCGTACTTTCCTAAACTAGTTTAACCTAATTAATTAGAACTTGTAATCGATATTCGTCAATCTTTCTTTGTTATTCGATTAGTTACCTTCTATTTCTTTAATTATTCTTTGTCAATTCTTTAAATTGTTGTTAAGCATGTTTACTTTAATTATTATTGTTGTTATTAATATTGTTATGAGTAGCTAAATTCCTTTCTAGGGCTGAAAGGGGATCTAGGATTGCTAGAAGGGGTAGACTAATTAATTGAATTGCAATTGCATGGTTATCGTTTGATTATCGTTTTAATTCTAGTTGTTTGATTACTGGCTAGGATTAATTAACTACTCTCGCAAATTAGAATTGACACCGACCGGGTTAAGACTAAGATAGGCTACGATAATTGAATAGAACTCGTTTAATGATACCGATCGCATGTTAGATTGTAGATATAAAGGGCATAATTGAATCGACCGATCTTGTGACCTTAGATAACTTTATTGCATGATAGTTGATTACATCCTTACCTCTGAACAATAATCTTGGTGAACCTGAGACCCTAAACTTTTAATCTTATCGTTTTCAACCTTTTATTGTCGTTGTTAGCTATTAGTCTAGAAATATCAATCTTAAACCCCGAAATTGTTACTATAGAGACAAACCTAGTTTAACATATTAGAATACTACCTCCTCCCTGTGGATTCGATATCTTACTTACCGCTGACTATTAGTTAGTAGTGAATTAGGATTACTTTGATTAACGTGACGCGACTTTAACCTTATCACCGAGTACACTATGTACTCGTTCGAGTAAGCCATACTCGGCCGAGCACCCAACACATAAAAATACGGAGTATTACAATGACACGCTTGCTAAAGTTTTGTCTATGCAAACTCCCCTACCCTCATTCTTAAATGTCTTGGGTCTGTTAATTATGAAGGAAAATCGACTCTCTGGTAGTCTCTTCCACCGGAACCCAAATACCTCTACTAACTCACTGCAACCCTCTACCGCTCTTAATGTAACCAACAATAATATTAATGTTGCACCCACTAGCCAACATGCCCAGGATTCTCATTCTACCAATAACCCGAATTGGCGCACTAATAAAAATGGTGGTTTTGCGTGGGGATGGCGTGGTCGTCGAAATAATTAGCGTGGGGGTCGTGTTCGTGGTAATGGTGGTTATTATGTCGGCAATAACGAAGGTGGATATCAGAGCGGATACCAAAATAATCAGTCTAGTTGCAACCATGGACCCCTACTGTGTCTTGCTTCTTTTGTGCAACCAGGAATCCTCGGACCAGAACCACAATAACGTCCGCCTTCTTATACAACACCGAGGCATATTGGGCATGGTATAGGTGCTATAATAGCCCCACCAACGCAACCAAGCGCGTCTCATACATTTTTCGAGACTATGCAATGGCCATATGGGCAAGCCGTGGAGCCTCAAGTTTTGGTTTATACTTTTACCACAATGAGCTTACATCTCCTCCGACTGGAACATGGTATATGGACACTGGCTCCACTGCTCTTATGACTCTGGATCTAGGTAATCTCTCTTCAATGCATAATTTTAGCAGTAACTGTGCTTCTATAGTGAGGGTCGGTAATAGATATAGCATGCTTGTAACCCACATTGGTAAAACGAGTCTTTATTATCCTAATTTAACACTTAATAATGTGGTTGTTAATCCTAATCTTGTCAAAAAATTTATCTCTGTTCGTAAGTTTACAACCGATAATAATTGTTCCGTTGAGTTTGACTCTCATGGTTTTTTTTGTGAATGACTTAGCAACCAGACAAGAGCTTATTCGTTGTAATAGTTGTGATCATTTGCACCCTTTCACCAAGCCCAACACCGCATCTTCCTATATGGCACAACCGCAACTTGCTTTCATCTCCACCACTCTTCCTCAATCTCTGGGGCATCGTCGATTGGGACACCTGGGAGACTTTGTCTTAGATTATATATGTAGGCGTCATTTTATTTTATGTAATAAGGTTGCTTCACCTAGACTTTGTCAGACTTGTCAACTAAGGAAGCACACTAGACATCCTTTTTTTGAGTATGTCACCTTTACTATTTTTCCTTTTGATATTGTTCATTCTTATTTATTTACATCTCATGTCCTTAGTTTCACCAAGTTTAAATACTACATTGTGTTACTTAATGATTACTCTCATTTTGCTGTGGGTGTTTCCTCTACATGCTAAGTCTGAAGTATTTTCCATATTTAGTCACTTTCAATGGTTTGTACGTACTCAATTTAAACAAGAAATAAAAGCACTTCACTGTGATGATAGTCGTGAGTATGTAAATAATTCTTTTCATCAAAATATGCTAAGTCATGGCTCTGTTTCCGTCTTTCCTGGACCTACATTTGACAACAAAATGGCAAAGAGAAAAGAATGATTCGAAACATAAACAATACAGTATGTACTCTTCTCTTACAAGCTAAAATGCCACCTGAAGAGTGGGTTGAAGCCTTGTATCATGTTGTTCATATCCTTAACCTCTTGCCAACAAAGCCCTTAAACATCAAATTCCTCATGAAGTACTATATGGTAAGACTCCCACATACTCTCATCTTCGTGTCTTTGGTTGTCTTTGTTATCCAAATCTCTCAGCTACCATTCCTCATAAGCTTACTCCACGGTCTACCAAATATGTCTTTCTAGGATACCCTTTGACTCTCCACCTTATATTGTACCTTCTACACCTCCCTCCCCCTCCTAGATAATCTCCACCTACCTCACATCCCATCCATTCTTCCACATCTCCTTCTTAGACCGCTAGTTCCACTACACAACCACCTACTCCCTCCCCATCACCCAGGTATCCACCTTATTTCTTTCCCACTCATCCTATTACCACCCGTGCTCAACATGGTATTTTCAAACCTTTATATCGTTTGAATATCTCAGTCACTTCTCTCTCACCTAGTCCTACAAATTACTGTTCTGCCCTTAAAGATCCAAACTGGCATCACACTATGACAGAAGTGTTTACTGCTTTAGTTAAGAATAAGACTTGGGAAGCGGTTCCTTCCCCGGGCTAATGCTAATGTTGTGAGTGGCAAGTGGATTTACAGGCATATTTTTTATTATGATGGCTCTTTAGAGCGTTATAAACCCCGATGGGTTGTTCGTGGTTTTACACAAGAACTTGGTATCGACTATGATGAGACCTTTATCCTGGTTGTTAAACATGCTACCATACGTACTGTTTTGAGTTTAGCTTTCTAAAATGTGTGGCCGGATCATCAAATCGATAAGAAAAATGCATTTTTGCATGGTTACTTGGAGGAGACGGTATATTGTGAACAACATTCCGGACTTCGAGATTCTATTTAACCGAATCATGTATGTAAACTCAATCGAGCCCTTTATGGTCTCAAACAAGCTCCTTGAGCTTGGTATCAACGATTTGTTTCATATGTCTCTCACCTTGGATTCGTCGGCAGTAAGTCAGATTCTTCCTTATTTGTCTATCAGTCAGGTGCTACCACTTATCTTCTATTGTATGTTGATGAAATAGTGCTGACAGCCTCCTCCTCAGATTTATTACGACGCATTATTGTTGATCTTAATGGCGAGTTGGAATAAAGGACATGGGCCCCTTTCACTATTTCCTTGGTATATTTGTTACTAGTAATTCTTTCTGTTTCGATTAAGTATGCGGTTGAAATTCCCGACAAGGCAAATATGAGAAATTGTAATCCTGTCTCCACTTCTGTTGATACCAAGACTAAATTGTCCTCATGTGCTGGCTCTCCCATATTCGACTTTTCGTATCGCAGCCTTGCGGAAGCTCTTGAATACCTTACTTTTAGTCCTCCATATAGTACTTATGCTGTGCAACGAGTCTGCCTTTTCATGCATGCTCCTTGTGATGCTCTTTTTACGGCGCTCAAGCACATTCTATGATACGTGAAGGGCATTCAAAATTATGGACTTTAATTATATAGATCTCTACCTGTGGTCTTACTGCGTATACCGATGCTGATTAGGCTTGTTGCCCGGACACTCGTAGGTCTACATCTGGTTTTTGTGTGTTTTTGGGGGATAATCTTCTATCTTGGTCTTCGAAACGCCAAGCCACTATTTCTTGCTCTAGTGTCGAGGCTGAATATCGAGTCGTAGCTACATTGTCCTTTACCTAAGGCTACCCTTGTGCATTGTGATAACATGAGTGTTGTTTACATGTCTTCCAATCCTGAATATCGAGTCGTAGCTACATTGTCCTTTATCGAAATTGACATACACTTTGTTTGTGATAAAGTATCGCTTTGTCATGTGCATGTTCTACATGTGTCTTCCGATCGTCAATATGCAGGTATTTTCAGTAAAAGCTTTCCGACTCACTTGTTTGCGGATTTTTGATCCAGCCTTTGCGTCGATTTCTCTCCTACTTCGACTGCAGGGGTGTGTTAGTGTATACATTTTATGTAGTCAATTTTTATATATGAAGTCTATAGAATATACCATTTATGTAGTCACTTTGTATTTAAGAAGTCTCTTTGTATTCTAGCGTTATATATTGTATTTGTATCTTGTACATACTATAAATATGTGAATACAATTCTCTCCCTAGTCAAGGGGTATTGTTATATTTTATATCACCTACTAGGCACTAGCATGCTGTTTATCACCTATTATTTGGTGTAAAATCAGGATGTTCACTGTCGACAATAGCGTATAATCCCTTCGCTGCAGATGCTCTCACAAAATAGAGGATATTTCAACAACCACAAATTTTTCGTGATGACGGTTTTTTCCGTGTTTATTTTGTAAAAAGTGACCATTTAATAATAAATAGTTACCGCTTTGAAAAAAATTCACTTTTTAATTCTAAAAAATGGTCATTATTTACTCAAAAATATTCAGTTTTTAGTACTAAAAAATGGTCATTATTTTAATGCCGAATCTCCAAGACCATATGCATGAAAGAAATCAGGTTTAAAAATAAAATAAAAAAAGTAATCGAATTACTGCGCAAGGGAATAAATCCGAGAACAATAAAGTCCAACAATATATGAAAATAAGAACCGAATCCGACTAACCCAATTGCTACAAATAATCACGAGCACCTCAATCGTAATGCCTCAACTAGTATCCACATATATGAATAGAAGATGCGATTTTTATACTAGTACAGGTAGGGTTTATTATAACTCACACAAAGAACATGATGGATGAAATAAACTCTTATATCTTTATATATAAGGAGGTAAAGACTCAGTTTCATAATCAAACTATTACCTTAATCGCGGTCAGTCCTAATATTATTTGAACCCTATTTCCATAGTTTAATTTGACTGTAAATAAGATACACTTTATTCATCTTGCGTGTGATCCAGTGACCCTGTTTAATTCTACACGAGTCATTAAACAATTTAATACGCGATCCGTGAGCGGCTTCTAGCAAAATGTTACTGTAACACCCTTGATTTTATAATATTGGGTAATTTAATCAATTAATGATTTTATAATTCTCTTTTATTTTAATGTGATAAAATATTTTAGAAAAGCTAATTTATTATTATTAGCTTTTAATTTTATGAGAATCCCATTTTTATGTTAGTTTGGCCAAAATTGTTTATTAATTTTCCGTTTAGAGTTTAGAATTAGCTTATAGGAAAAATTTGAGGGAAACCCAACTCATTAAAGTATGAGTCAAGTTTAGTCTTAATGGGTCAAGTTTTTAGGTCTAATTGTTGAAGGGAGCCTTCATTTCTTCATCTTACTCACAAAATTTCAGCATACCTTCTCTCTCCCCTAACCTCCATTAATCCTTCAAAACTCAAAAGCTTAAGATGTATGACATTTTTTCGTTTCTAGCTTGGAAATCGATGTTTAAAAAGTTAAAAAGGTAATGTAAACAAGTTACTCAATATTACATGTTTATGTGCTTTAAATAACGAATTAGCAACCAATTAAAGATAATTATGACGACTTTATGTTGATAATGGATGTATAATATGCATGTTGCTTATTTCTTTCTCAAATGATATTTAGATGTATGTTGTTTATTTTCGTTTCAAATGATACTTATATGAATGCCGTTTATTTCCATTTCAAATGATGTTTATATGAATTTTTCTCATTTTCATCTCAATGTGTTCATCTTGTGTTGTTGAGAAATGCTTGTATGATTGAAATTGGGAAGAATGAGTGTTCAAAGAGGAAAATCGCGTTTTTGGATCCCAGCTAGGGTACCGGCCGCCGGGTGGTCTAGCCGGCTGGGGATCCCTTGTATATTAAAGCTTGTTTTTTATGTGTCCTGTGTTCCAACCGCCGGCCGGCCGCCGTTGGCCTGTCCGGCTGAGAGATTCCTGCAAGTTTATGTTGAACTTTGATATGATGTATCTCCCAGCCAGTGGCCTGGCCGGTTGGGAGGTCCCTATAAATTTGGTGAGTCTTGTACCATGGTCTGTGTCCACACCGGCAAGGAACCCCCTGGTCCCTTTCCTATGATTTCTTGCTAGTACCCTAGTGGCAAGCCGGTGGGCCAGCCGACGGTGCCCACACCGGCTGGGGACCCCCTGAATCTCATTTCCATTTCCTTTCTTATATAATTTTATAAGTGATGAATTCATGGATTGTTCTACGCTATGGTTTTATGAAATGTGGTAAAATATTCATGTATGCTTTGAGTAGTCGGTTGAGTCGTGATTGTTGGATGATGTTGAGCTCTCATTCCCCATTTGTGCCCTTATACTTGTTAGACTTTATATCAAAGCAAAGCGGGTACATTCTTTTGTGTTTGTGCATATTTTCATGGGAATATGACGATGTTGTTAGAAGGTGAACGAATGGAGTTGATCGATCCGACCGTCAAATAATGTTGTACTCTTGCGAGGTGGTGTCATTGCATGTAGCGTAGTTGCTTGTTTTATCTTGCTCTCCTCTTCCATGCCGATAAGCCGGATTTGGATACTTGAATTTTTTCCGCCTCTTCCGTTGCCACCCCTACTGGATTTGGGGTACTCGGCTTCTGTTCTGTCGACCGAGTCTTGGATGTGGAATGCCTTACAACATGTCGAATCGGGAAACGATATGTTTTGAAGTATGCTTGGATTGTTAAATTGTGTTGTTTGTCCCGTCTCTTCCCTCTTCGATTATATGGTTGTTAATGGTGAGATGCAAGCCATCTAGTGGCTATATGGTCGCCAAGGTGTGTCCCTACCATCACCATGTTCCCTATTTGTCTTCATATATATATGTTATTGCCTATTATTCTCTCCCATGATCCATATATGTTGGTTCACCTATTCTATCGTCGTCTTAATTCTATTTATGATCGCATAATATGATAACTTATAATTACTCATATGTTTTAGAATGTAATTGAATTCTTCAAGTTGAATAGGAATATGTTTGTATCGTTCTTGTCTATGCGTGTTTTTATGTATAATGGCTAGGAGAACCCCAAGTCACTCCTCACTGACAGTGGCATTCAATTTTAATGAATGAAAAGGTTGCATGTTGGTCTTTTCATGGGTTTTGACGAGTGAGCTAGTAAGCATTCTACTTACAACGATTGTCTTTCATGTTGTAGTTTTATATTATTTCTTATTATTCTATTTATGTATTTATCGAGGGAACGAGTTCCCTTGTTTTTATTTAAATTACATTTTGTATAAAAGATTTATTAAACTAAGTTTTGGTTTTTTTATGATTTAGTGACATTCGCGGTTTTACTTTAAAATTTTTAAAATCTCGTATTTTCTGCTGCATACTATGTGATTACTTTATTGTGTTATCGTGGGGTGTGACAGTTGGTATCAGAGCTATAACGCTCCCGACACCCATTCGTGCACTTCAAACCTTAAAGAACGTGACCAATGAATAATGAATGAGAGATGGGTAGAATTAAGGACCTAAGGTGATATTCTTTAGTGTTCTTGATGTTTGTTATGTTCTAACTTGTTTGTTGATTGTGGTGAGTGATGTTATGCTTGATTGGATATATTGTCTCAAGATTAAGCATTTTATGGCTAGAAGAAGTAACCTTTGTCGAAGATTATAGTTTGACTAGTGTAATTGAAGAGTGTTTCTATCTAATTGGAGATCCTTCTTGTTCGTAGTGAATCTTGCCCTCCTCTTTCTATCTTGATGCTTCTTCATCTTTCAATTTTTACTTTTCTCGAGACTTTTCCTTGTTGCATTCCTCCTACTTACCATTTGTATCTTGCCTTTTTCTTTTTAACCTGTTGTGGATACCTTCCCCTCTTGTCTTGTTGTAAGTTGTCATTTGTTGATTTGGGACTTTGAGGAAAGTGTGTAGATTTGGGTTTCACCCCATTCTTGTGGGTGATCACAGCATTAGAGAGTGTGGTGATACGTCCTTTGAATACTCTAGTTTAGATATGCTTGTCATGATATATGTGTAAATGTTTAATAGTGTAAGGTTTAATGAGACGTCTAAGACTTTTTAGCATGTCGGTGACTTAATCTGTTGGATTAAGGAGTTTGATAATATTAGTGTTATCTGGTGGATCATGTCTATAATAGTTTTAGTTGGTGTAAGCGAGATTATTCGTTTGATGCCTTAGGTGCAAAACATGTTTGAGGCAAAATGATTTCTTGTAGATGTGCTAGTGTACGTTTTTTTGGTATAAGCTTGGTAGGAAAGTGAATGGCTGTTATAATTGGTTTCAATTTTTGAACTTAATTTATAGCATTGGAGACTCGTATGAGGTAATAAGGTGTTATTGTAAGATAAATCGTATTACTTGAGGATAGATTATGAAGTAAAGTTCAATGGTGTGAGCTTTGTAATAAATATTTTGGGACGTTGATGATGATGTTTTATTTGGTGTCGTACTTTGATAATAGCGAGCTCGTGGGCTATTTCAGTTGAAAAGGACCTAGTATATAGAAGTCTTTGTTAGTCCTTTGGTTTTTGAAACCTTTGAGGTTGTGTTGAATATTGGAGTTAAAATAACGTTATTATTCTCAAGTTGCAATTCCGCTTTTCGGAATCCGTAGTCTGTGAACGGATGGATGAATTGGGAAGTGGTCAATTGATCTAATTTAGGTGTGTACCTTCTTTTGATGATTCGTGGTAGTATGGTCCCTTATGAGAGACCTTCATTAGAGGGATAGGTTGTTTTGTTATCTCCTTAAGCTTGAAAGAAGAAACTGTGTGGATTAAACCTTATATCTTTACTCGGAATATTATCATTATTCTCTTTCCTTTCATGAAAGTTTTTGTTAACTCGATCTTTAAGAAAATATGTTTACCTATTTTCTTCTTTACTTGACTATCTTCATATCTCTAGTATCGGCTTTGATAATTTGTCCTTAGTGTTCCTCCTTTTTAATCTCATACCATATTGTGCTCGTGTACTCTTTGATAATTTGTTTCCGTCCCTAACTCGTGGTTATTTTCTCTTTTCCTCAAGTGGAGTGGATATCTTGTTAGCTTGGCGTAGAGAATGAGTGCAATGTATTTTGCTCATTCTTGACCTATAATCTGCCTTTGAGTCGAGCAAATTTCATGTTTATATTTGATCATGAGAGATAGAGATTAAACTTTATAATGAACCGTAAGGGTACTAATGTGCTCTCTTGGTGGCTTTAGATTTTTGAGCTTGATGTTGTAGTGCTATTTTGAGGATCGAGTTGATCGTGATGATAGTTCGCTTTTGTTGAGTATTATGGTAGTTGCCTTATAGATCATTTGGGAATTTGTCGTCTCTAATTGTTGGGTTATAAAAGAGGTAGTTTATAATGAACCATTGTTTGAGGAATATTGTAACTGGAGTTTGATTCATTTTGAGTTAAGATGAGCTACATGAATTGAATAGTTGCCTCATTGCCATTTTTGTGGCAATATTTCTGGCTTAAAATTAGTAATTGTCCTTTCTTGAGGTATTGTGGTTTGCGAATGAGGAATTTCGTTGTAAGCTTGGGATATAAATATTTGATGTGACACCCCGCAATAATGCAATAAAGTAAACGCATAGATTGTAGCGGAAAATACGAGATTTTAAAAACTTTTAAGTTAAAACCATGAATGGCACTATATTTATATAAATCTAAAACTTAGTTAAGAAATTCTTTATACAAGATGTAATTCAAATAAACACAAGGGATCCCAATCCCTTGGTAAATACATATATAAAATAATAAAAGAACTAATATAAACTACAACGCGAAGGTCAATCGTTGTAACTACAATGCTCGCTAGCGTAGTTTGTCTCGAGTTTGTTACAATTCCGTTAATTTGAGTCACTTTTTTTTTTATTTTGTTAAAGTAATGTAATTGCGAGTTGGAATTTGTTTGTAGATGGGGTTTTGTGTCACTTGGTACCGTTGGAAGGAACTAGGAAGAATGTCAAGATCAACCGAGAGATCAAAACCCAAAGTCAACCAAAGTCAACCAAAGTCAAGGTTAAACCTAAGACTCGGGTGAACGGGAGTCAAACCCGAATGTCAAGATTAAGCGGCCTAGAAGTAACCATGAAGAAAGGTGCAAGCAAAAAGGTCGGTCAAGGAAAGTGAAGAAGGGGAATTTTATGAAGGAAAACTTCGCAGCAGCAAACGCATGCTGCATGCCAGGACGCACACTGCGTCATACGACGCAGCCCGCGTCCTTCTTAGCTTCCAGGAGAACAAAATCCATCTTTCTTGATTTTGGGAGGCCCGGTTCCCTATAAAGGACTAGAATTTGAAATATTTTGGGATCTCATACATTGTTCATCTATTTCTTACACTAGAACTCTTAATATTTTGCATTAACTTAAAGTTAGTTTAATCTTTGGTTACTATGAAGACTATGGTAGGCTAGTTCCTTTAACTTGGTGTAATTTGAACAAGCATTCAACATTTGGCATTGGTTATGCTCTTTCATGGACATGATTTACTCAATCATGGACATGAATGACCTTTATACCCCTGTCATTTCCATACCATCAATTTTTCCAATTCATTAAATCTCTCATTACTCGCACCAACCAAAAAACGCCTCCCAAACTAGCCACCAGACCACCACAGCTCCACACCCATACCTCCGTCCAAACCACTCACACCACCGACTACGGCACCATCCCAAGCGGCTGCTTTTTGTTCTCTCTTCCCAAATTCGTGTTCCATTTTTCTGTATCATAAGCGATAATTTTGACCAGTTTTTTTCTTTATGTTCTTTATGAAATAATGGGGGAGTCGAAGGTGATCAAATTTATGTTTGGGAAAGTTTACCAAGGCAATCAAGTTGTTGTCTTCATCAACTATTTTCCTGGTATTAATGAAACTACGACAACCTAATTTTCAATATAATAATATCTCCAACCCTAATTTCATTTGTCTAAATTAATTTAGTCTCTCTAATTTGATATATCATAGTTAATAAAGTTGATAAATTAGAATTACTATTTGATCGAAATGAGAACTAGTCTCCATAATTGAATAATTTGACAAATTTTATTAATTTTGTGAGGAAAATATTTAGAGAGAGTTTGTTTGTTTTGTTTTTGGAAAACGGTAAGGTATGGAAAAGTAAAGGCAAAAAGGCCATGAAAGAGTAATTTTTGTCCATAAAAGAGCAATTACGGGTTGTATGATTCTATAAACCCTTATCTTTCATTTAATACTCTTTCCTTTATATTTATTTCTTAATGTTAAGTATATGAATGTTTAGTTTATCATTCTTTGCATTCTCTTTACTTAATACATGCTTATTTTAGATGAGTCTTGCCACCTTGTCTTGAATGTGTTGAAAAAAACTTGAAAGACTCTTACTTTGGGTTAAAGGTAGAGTCTTTTGGGTGAGAAACTGTTTGATATGTGTCATTAGGGGTGGCAATCGGGTCAGTCGGGTCGGGTTCGGGTCGGGTCATGTCGGGTTCGGGTCGTATCGGGTTCGGGTCGTATCGGGTCAGACAACCCTTTCGGGTCGGGTCGGGTCGGGTTCAGGTCGTTATCGGGTCGGGTCATTTTCGGGTCAAATGATACATCGGGTCGGGTCGGGTTTGCGTCGGGTCGTAATCGGGTCCGGTTATTTTTTGCAATATTTTAATATTTTTCCATTAAATCTAGTTTTAAATTATTATTTGGTTTAATTAATTCATTATTAAGTCAAACATATCAATTTAAACAATAAATCACTTTCATTTTTATCATCATTAAGATTAATAATTGTCAGAGCGTCAATTTAATCGGGTCAATATCGGGTCGGGTCAATGTCGGGTCGGGTTCGGGTCGGGTTCGGGTCACTGATTTTCGGGTCGTCAACGGGTTACGGGTCGTCATCGGGTCGGGTCGGGTCGGGTCGGGTCGGTTTCGAGTTGCGGTATTCCCGGGTCGGGTCGGGTCAGTTTTGCTCGGGTTTCGGGTCGGGTCACTCGGGTCGGGTCAGACTTGCCAGCTCTATGTGTCATGGCATGGTTTATTGTTGTGGTATGTGATTCTAGCTTACTCTCTTGGTTGAAATTTTAAAGCTTGTTTATTTGATGGTTCTTGTGGTTAATTGAGTTCCAACTAAGTTGCAAATGGTTAGTTTTGGGTGGTTTAACTCATGTTTGCTATTATCTTGGGAGGTGGTAGTAGATAAATGAAGGAAAGGGTCCAAAGCTGCAATTTTTGTTGAATGTTGTTGTTTCTTGGGATAATTACATCAAGTGTCTTTCTCATATTGATTTAGTGCATTTAAGGTGTTTGTTGTATTGTCTAGACTAGAAAAGAACACATCTTTGATAGTTTCATGTTACCCTTTCAATCAAATCTCTTCCTATATGTTTCATCTACATGTTCGTCATTATAAATATGTAACACCCGGAAATGTACCCTATTTTTCTAGTAGAAATATTTTACGAAATCTTTTCAGCAAATTTAAGTTTTAATTTAGAATTTTATGTTCCGAGTCGAATTGAGAATTTCCGAGTTCGTATTTGGAATTTCTGCGAGATTCCATGAGAATCCCGTCTTAAGGCGAGTTTGACTTTTCTTGACTTTTAAGTCGTCTTTGACTTTTCTTGACTTTTGAGTCGTCTTTGACTTTTCTTGACTTTTGAGTCGTCTTTGACTTTTCTTGACTTTTGAGTCGTCTTTCACTTTTCTTGACTTTTGAGTCGTCTTTGACTTTTCTTGACTCTTAAGTCGACTTTGACTTTCGTTGACTTTTCCGACTCACCCTACATATACTCCCTCCTAACCTTAACCTAATTCATTTCAACACAACTCATTCTTTCTTCCTCACTAAGAAACCATAAAACCTTGCCTCCATTTTCATCCAACATTAGATTCGTCATAGTTCGTTCGTTTCTCGCTCAAATTCACGTAAGTTCGTCTTATTCTTCCCCTCTTAGCTTCCTCTATTCGTATTGTTAATAAAATTACCGTCTTTCTCGCTTTTTAAATTATTCGTCTTTCTCTAGGTGAATTATATTCATCTTTTATTATCTAATTATATGTAGGTGGAGACTAGGAAGGTTTAGAAACCGTTTAAAGACGCGAAAAGGTAACGGTGAAGGGTTACTCGATATCATTTACGTGTTTATGTGTTTTCTAGGCTAGTAATCGTATTTAGATTATGGTTAGTATGCTTAAGTCTTGTGTTGTTGTTGTTGGTTGTTGTTAGTTGTTAATTGATATGAGAATTGATGGTTTGTGTTGATAAATGAGGATTTTGTTGTTGATAACATGTTGGAAATTGATCGTCCTTGAATCCCGTGAAGGACGCAGGCTGCGTTGGGGGACGCAGGCTGCGTCGTAGGACGCAGGCTGCGTCGTGGTGACGCAGGCCGCGTCATACACTGCCGACAGAATTTTTCCTGCACTGACCCCTTTTCGTAAAATGATCATACCTCCTTCGTTACTTGCTTGTTTTGGGCGTGTGACATCTCGTTGGAACCGTAAGAGGTTAAGCTATCACCACAACTTGGAGTTTCTGCATTCCCATATCTAGAACTCTAGTTCTGACCGTTTAAAGTGGACCCTTGTTTTCGTTGGTTTCCAAACAACGTTGTTTTGGAGAGGTGATCTATGTTTTTATTCATTATGCTTCATAAACTTGCTCCAATGCTTATGTATCATGTATTAACTCATGTTTATCATATTCAGACTTATATGATTCCCTATTCTCATGTTTTGTGACGGTTTGTGGTATGTCCTACTTTGAGTCGTTTTTACAAGTGTTACGGTTTGAGCACTATTTTGGTATGTGCTTTGTACTCTCATTCCCTTGGCTACCTTCCCGTTCGTAAGGCTGGAATGTCGGAACGGAGAGGTATCCTACTGCTTAATTGTATGTGTTAGTGGGCATACGACGACGTTGTTGGGAGTTGAACGCTATGCGTTGTTCGACCCGGCCGTCAAATGTTGTGTACTTGCGCGGTGGTGTTATTTGCATGTAGCGTACCGCATGTTATGAGGCTTGAGCTCTTTTCCGCCTCTTTCGTGAATTGTTTCTACCGAATTTGGGGTACTCGGCTTATTTGTATGTCCGAGGCTTGGATGCGAAACGTTTATCGCATGTCGAACCGGAAAATGTGATTTCGGGATTCTGGCCAGATTTAGACTAGGACCGGGTATTTATATCGTCGTCCTACCGGAGGAAATTAGTCCACATATACGAAATGTGATCGTGTATGCGTTGAGGGAAATGTTTATCTCGTGGATGCCTTTTAATCATACTTGCCATGTACACGGTGCTAGTGCGTTTCATTTACCGTGAGAGATGTCATCATTGTGTCGTTGTGTTTGGATGGGTGATTACATGATTGATTATTCATGATCATACCAAGACTTGGCATGGTTTGTTTGTCGAGTCTCAATCTTATCAAACTTATACCGCTAACGGTGAGATGCAAGCCCTAGTGAGCGTATTTTGTTGTCTAAGAGTGTCTTCCCCGAGTCTTTGTATAACATGATGGATTCGGATTTGTATTCCATATGCTCTTATCATTATATATTGAATTGCCTATCTATCCTTATCGTATTTCACATGTATATCTATATATGCATGCTTCTACTTTTGTATTTCCTTTTATGTATGTTTAATGTGATATGGCTGGGAGAACTCGGAGTTACTCCCCACTGACTGTGGCGTTCATGTTTTTCATGGATGAACAGGTTGCTTGATTGGATGGCTTTTTGCTCGGTATTTTGGGTTCGAATGTGAGCTAGCGGGCGTTGTCCCTGGATGAAATACCTCTAGACGTTATTTAGCTTGTTTGCTAATCACATTTACTTTGATAACATTTGGAGAGACTACGTCTCTTGTTGTAGTATATTTCGTACTTTGGTTTTTAATTTTTGACACACCTCGTATTTTCTATCTTGCATGTATAAAGGTTTTCAAAATACCGTATTTTCGCTAATTAAATCATATGCTTGTATGTTTTTATTTCCGCATTCGCGAGGGTTTTCACAACTAACCTGCAGTAACAGAGAACACCCAACAACAAAGGCACTCAAATATATACATCAAACTAGGGGCTCTTGCTCAAGACAAAGTCAAAATCCAAATGTACAAAAAAATAATCCAAAATGTACAAGTCAACGGCAAAACAAAAGACAACTAATCTATATCGCCACCCAGCTTGGCTACAGTCGCCTCAAGACCGGCGATCTCACCATCCCTGGCCTCCTGCTCCCTCAACAGACGAGCCGTCTCCTTCCGAGACTCCGCCAACTCCCGCTCCAGGTCTTTCTATGATGAAGTGCCTCATTTCAATCATTTTATTTCAAAATACATGAAGATACATTAAAGATGGAAAGGGAATGAGAGGTTCATACATGTCGATCCCGGCCACGTGAGAGCACCTTGATGGCCGTAGCCCGCAACCGGTTGGCCACCCTCCACAATGCCACATGTTGAGACGGTGCCACCTGTATTCAAATGTAAACAAGGGTCAAATCAAATGCATTCCTATGCAACGAAAATAATGCAGGTAGCTAAAGTTAGAAGCCTACCCTCCTCACTGGTTTCTGCCACTAATCCAAGCGAACGTCGGTCACCGCCTCGCTAAAATCGCAGATCTCCAAAATCGTCATGAAACCGGTCGCATCAGTGTACTCCAGCACCCTAGGGTAAGCTGGGGGCTCGACGCCTGTCACCTCGATCTCTTGCAAAGATCAAACGGCTCTTTAATTGACAAATATTTGTCACTTTTCAAACCAATTCAATTCAAAGAAAACAAAAACAAGCAATGCTTACCACAATCGGCAGTACGCCAGTCTCCGGTGAACAAACCCGGAGTACTCCTCGCCAGGAAGAAGGAAGGCGTCCCCACTCGCGCCAGCTAAGTCAGCCTCTCTCTCAGCATCAGAAGGCTCCCTAAACATCGACCCTGGACAAACGATAGGGACCGTGAAGGTGTCAGGGAGCACTGTCGAGTCAAATGCTCGCCCAGGTACCACACAGGTCCCATGGGCATCCTCGGAAACAGCTGACTCGAACTCCTAAAATGCAGGACCTCGGCCACGAAAGCCACAACTTTCGGGTAGTCCTCCCAAGGTCTGGGAACCCACTAAAATGAAGAAATGAATGGGTCATTCCTATGATCATTTCAAAATGACAGACAAAAAAATTAGAGGTACTTACGTGCTCCAACTGCAGGGCATTCACGCCCCTCCGACAAAAATCATAGGAAGAACGCTGGCTCTTCCTACGACATACCACCCATTCCCTCACGACTGGGTACGCTCTCGGCTCCGTCTCTGTCCTCTTGGGCGCGAAGCCCGGAAAGTAGGAGTACACCCACGCCTGCAAACGAAATATTGATCTTTCAATAACGATAATATGAAATATTGATCTTTCAGTCAATGCAAAATGGTTTATTGATCCTTCAATGAATGCAAAAAGGAAGGTTCATACCTCCAACAAGAGCGCGAGACCAACAGTAGCAGGAGAAGTCCCATTCTCCATCAGCTCCGGCCAAACCATGGCCCTCATGTAGCGTGTGAGGACCGCAAAGCCAGGAGTAACCCAGTCCCACCGACCTAGGCTACTCAAGTCATACAGAAAAGGAAGAAACTTCGTCGACAGCCTCTCCCCCTTGTCTCCGAAATAAATCGAAGACAAGAACCACCACAACCAGAGACGAGCCCTGTACTCAGCTGTACAAGGAGGAGGAGGCACCATCTCCCCACCTATCCTTACTCTCGTCGGGGTCCTACCCGCAGAGTAGTCCTTGACGTAAGAGCTTGGATCCAACCCGAGAACGCTAGCCGCCTCTGCCGGCAGGTTCTAGCCAATCAATCTCCTCGCCTCCTCCGAGTCTGCCCTCATGGCTGTCAACGACCACACCAAAGTATCCTCTCCACACGGCAGACCCGAGATCATGCCATAATCCTCTAGAATGACCCCGACCTCTCCGAAAGGCATGTAGAAGGTCATTGTCGTATCTCAGTACCGATCAAGAAAGGCCCAAATTAGGCTAAGATTAGCCCGAATCTTCCTCGCCTTGATCGTCCTCCAAGCCCTAACCAAGTCTTCAAAGGCTCCTAGCTCAACAAGGGTCCCCTCCTCCTCCGCCAGTCTCTCGTAGGCCTCCATCATGGTCGTGTAGCCGGAAAAGGACCTCATGTTCCCAGCATCCTGCATCAATTCAAAACAAGAGTCATCATTAGTATTAAAATGAAACGGAAAACAGATACGAAGAGTGACAAACATAAGCTTACCATACTCCGCGTCGTCCGCTAAAACAAGTGGCTCTCCGCTGCCCAAATGAGATGTCTACCATCCCATTTCTCGGCCCACTCAGGTGCACCTACTAAATGGCGTCCACCTCGTCTTAAGTTGGCCCTCCTCGGGACCTCTTTTGCCTCCCTGACCTCCTCAAACACCTCTGTCGGTACATCTTCCCCCACGCGAGAAGAAGAGGGCTCAAGGTCTACGTCCATAGGGGCTTCTCCCGACGTGGAAGAATTATCACCTGCAAAACCGAAGCCAGGTCCAGTCGTTTCAAGCATTTTTCAAGACGTTTCAAATATTTTCAAACTCAAAAAGGAATTTTCCTGGTCATCTTTGGCCATTCCTTCTGAAACCCGACTTTACATGTAAGGGTTGGGTCAAGTCAAGTCTAATTCAAAGCCTAGTCACGGGTTTGAGTCAAAAATTATGCAGCATTTCGCTATAATAGCGCTTATGCCCTAGAAAAGAGTCCTGCAGAAGTTGTCGCAAATCAAAATACAACACCACAAAAAGTTTGCCCATTACACAAGGGTTCCAAATCATCAAGTCTCATCCAAAATGGACAATCCTAAGGGTGTTTTCGAAGCAATTTTCGAACTAGTAGTGTGACCGTCTCATTTGTTTAAAACTTAACGAAAACGCAAAAAGAATACAAGGTTATGTTCGTAACAATGCCAATTATTCATTTCTAGTATCAATTTCTATAATACAACTCAAATGGAGGCAAACCCCCTAATTTTTGACATGTTCAAAGGGAAGAACCCAAATTTCAAACTTTAATTCAATCAAAAGCAAGAACTTAAAGCAAGAATAAGATGCATACCTCGATTAGTCATGTTGTATGGCTTGATTTGATCAAGTCTTGACGGATTTTGGTTGGAATTTGAGAGGGTTTTTGAGTATTTTGTATTTGGAAATGAGAAGAAAGAACTCTGTCTGTCGCGCTTTTACTCAGAGAGGGACAAGCACTGGAAATGACGCAGCACTTGCTGCGCCTCTTCCAACAACCGCAGCCCAAGCTGCGCCTATTCCCCAGCATACTTTCTCTTTAATTTGAAAGTTCGTTACAAATTAGTTATTTATGGGCCCAAATCTTGCCCGCCTCTTCTCCGGCATCTTATTTCACGTGCTTAGTTCGTTTTCAAGACCCGCGCTTTGACATGCTTTGAAACCGTCACGTGATGTTATCATCTAAGCGGGACCCCCTTTCGGGCATACAATCCATGGCCCCGTCTTTTATCATCAGGATGTCGCTCGCTACAAGCGAGCGAATCCCTCGGAATGATTCGATCCTGACAAAGTCTTCCGTATATCCAGTGCAGCAGTACTATGCAGATTTCTTTCAATATATATGTTTCCCCGACGAGAGTTCACCTGAGGACAGAGACATGGAAATTCTCACATATAATATCTTCTCAAACGGCTGCACGGCTGACGAGCCTCATAACGCGCCCCACTAAAACGGCTAACGAGCCTCATAACGATCCCTATTCAAAAGGCTGACGAGCCTCACAGCGCACCTCATTCCAAATAAGAAGATGCCTCAGGTATAACTCTTTCTTAAGGCTTGCGAGCTTTTATACGTAGTCTAATAGACTTTAAACGACCCTCCCTGATGGTTGACAGAACTTAAAATGTTCCCGAAGACAAGTACTTGGTTCAGAGCTTTTGAGCCATCTCGCGTCGCCATATTTGTCAGGTTGTAATCTTCGATTGACCTGGTGGCTATACTTTTACTTTTCCCTTGTCCAAGCCTCAGTCAAAGTGGGGCCTCGGTAGATACCTCAGTTCTACACCTTCCGCCAACCACCCAGTGATGCTTGGGCCGCATGTTTGGTACGCGAAACGATTTATGACAATTCGCAAGTTTATCGTCAAGTTATAGTTCAAACACTTCTGTCTACCCCGTGATCGTTATCAACGCGCTGGTACGGTCGTTTTGACAGTCATTAGAGTTCATTTGAAGTCCGGGTCAAAAACCGCTTCATTTTCTAGTATCCGTTTTAAAATGCCGAGTCCGAACGCTCTAGAATATTCTGGATATTTTATTAAATCTTCAAATTTATCTTTTCGATAAAATATGTCTCGTATCTTTTAGAAAGGAAGTATAGATCTACCGCAATTCTGTAATAGAAACGTGGATATCTTTCTTCTGTAAAAGAAACCTCTAGGGAAATAACGCAGCAGGTGTTGCGTCCCTTTGGAGGATCGCAGCTCCTGTTGTGCCCCTTCCCCACCCTGTTTTCTCCGTTTTTAGAATATTTTCGTGATAAGTTTGTGTTATTCCAGAACTCTTCACATTTTCTACTATAAAACGAGAGCTCTGATCTCACTTTTTAGGCACGCGAGTGTTCCGCCCTTCTCTTCTCTCTTTGCATTCTAGACTTTGCTCTAAGCTTTCGATATCTACGTGCTTGATCAATCAACCAAGTAAGCTCAAATCATTCTAAGTACCCGTCACATTGCATGACCAACCAATTTGACCACTACACAAAAAATCAATTCAATCAATTTAAATCCTCTAACGAGGGCACTTTCTACGTACATTCGAGTCGAGCAATCACTAACGTTACTTTAGTTAATATCAATTCGTCAAACATGTAAATCTGAGGTTGTAAATCCCATCTTTTTATTTGTATTTACTTATTTTCTGTTTAATTAATGTAAGATTCACGTCAGAAGTAAAGTTCAAAATCGATTTCAAAACAAAATCGTTTTTTTTACAAAACCTTTTTAGCAACGTCAGACGTCGAGAAGAAACGCAGTAGCAGCTGCGCCTTCTGGAAGGATCGCAGTGCATGTTGCGCCTCTTCTAAAGGTTGCCCTGCTCCTACTCTTCTTCTTTTTCCTTTGGTTCCTACGATTTTGTTATTTTATTCCTTTTCCATTTCTTTTTACAGTCTTTCACATCAAACGTTTTGTCTTTAAGTCAAAATTGGGTCTTGGAGAATCGATTTGTTCATATCAAGTCTCTGGAATTCATAATTGATACAAATTATAGTAATTAATATGTTAAATCACTTCTATTCGAGTTATAGGTCAATAATTAATCGTAAATATGTGGGAAATATCGGTATATTTCATACATAAAATTTAAGGATTATAACGAAATTATAATATATGAAATACGAGTCATAAACGAAAAGCATAAAGATTAGAATCAACCTTTTGGTCCTAGCAATATGGCCTAAGAACAAATATCGAAATCGATATTCTCCTAATTGTTGCACCCAAGATGTTTTGAGAAAGGCCTTATCTAGTGCTAGAAAGAATACAAAAATTACTGATGATTTTTGTGTCAAGTTATGAATGATGAATCATGTAGAGAAGAAGAGTTTATATAAGACTCTTTTTTCTCTATTGTAGCCGTGTAAGTAGTAGTAGGGTAGAGGGAGGAGTCTTCCCTCTTCTTCTTCTACTTATATTAGGAAGTGGAGTTCACATAAGAGTCTTCCTTCTTTTATTTATTTAATGTATAATATGTGTATGTATTATTATAATATATACGTCAATTATAAACATCGTATATTTATAATTTGCTAGTTAAATATAACAATTTATATTTAATTACGAATTAACATTTAATTCGTTTAAGCTTACACTATTTAATCGTATTAAATAATTACATTATATACATTAATTAGATATAACAGTTTATATTCAATTACGAATTAACATTTAATTCGTCTCAGCTAGTATTATTTAATTGTATTAAATAATTGTATCATCATTACATTGACTAACCTTTTAGTCATATATTTCGACTAACCTTTTAGTCATATAAGCCATCAATATGATTATATTTTTCATATAATCATATCTCTCAAACACCTCCTTTAGGTGTGACTTTTAGGGACCAGTTGATCACCGCCATTAAAATGACAATAACGTCAAACTTCTAGCAAGCCAACCGTTATCGATAAACGTTAATCAACTGATAAGAATACTAAGTATACCCTGTGAACCTGTAAGAGATTTATACACGTTATCACACTAAGTGTGGAGGACATTAGCTCCACCAATCTCCCACTTGTCCTTACAAGTGTATGTGCGATAACCGGTTCTCATATCCAAAATTTCTCCCACTCAATGTAAAACAATTTGCAAAGTCCGTATTCACAAAGGTCGTATTTTACAAGTGATCAATATCAAGAGTGTTTTTCCCAACTAGAGCGTAACCTAACTGATAAACGAGTCATTATTCGAGCATTGCCATGCATTTCAGTTACAACTCCTCCAGTGGCCCTGAGAAATAACAAAACCTGATAAAGGTTGGATATTTTCTTCAACTCGAATCCTGCAGATATAAGCACAGTATGAAATGACCCAGTAAAAATATGTTTAGCCTCCTGTTACGGTCGACAGTGAGAAAGAAACCAAAGTCACCCAAAAATTGCCTTAATCTCAAGAGACAATCGATAGTCAAAAGAATTGACTCTAGGAACACTATGGACGTCCAATCCACGACCTGGCACCGAATGTTCTTACACATTTACGACTCCATAACGTTGTCACGATGTCCTACGAGGTATATTTATAACTCGTATTTGTGATCGATCAGTCAACCGTTTGACTTATGGCTCGTTGAACCCACCATCAATCAACTTCACAATATAATTGCCAGAGTTATCAGCTCATGTGGGTGATTACGGACCAAAACAAATATAATGTAATTCAGTTCACTTTGTGGCGTTCAATGTTGTCGTACAATCCACATGAAAAACAAAATATGAAACAATACGATGATGTTATAAATAGTATATGAAAAAGAGACATTTATCTAATCCATATAAACAGCTACTACAACTCAGGAACACGTTTAATTCCCTTGGAAATAATGTGCCCTTCATGCTTATCATATTTTAACGGTTTAGTGAGAGGATCCGCGATGATGTCATCCAAAGCAATCTTTGTCTATCACTATCTCCTTTTACTCCACGTAATCTCGGATCATGTGAGCCTTCCGAAGTACATGTCTAGACTTTTTGCTAGACTTAGGCTCCTTAGCTTGGAAGATGGCACCTCTATTATCACAATAGATGGTGATTGGGTCATTCGAACTAGGAACTATGGTTAGTCCTTTTAAGAACTGACGCATCCATATAGCTTCCTTTGCAGCTTCCGAAGCGGCATAGTACTCGGACTCAGTTGTAGAATCTGCTATAACACTTTGTTTGGAACTTTTCCAACTGACCGCAGCGCCATTAAGAGTAAAGACGAATCCAGACTGAGATTTCAAGTCATCTCGATCCGGTTGGAAGCTACCATCCGCGTAACCGATTGCGCATATCTTAGTATCTCCTCCATAAGTCAATACCCAATCCTTAGTCCTTCGTATGTACTTAAGGATGTTTTTAACAGCCATCCAGTGTGTTTCACCTGGATTGCCTTGGTACCGACTCGTCATACTCAATGCATATGCCACGTCTGGACGTGTGCATATCATGGCATACATGATCGATCCTATGGCTGATGCATAAGGAATACGACTCATGCGCTCGACCTCTTCCGATGTCTTGGGTGCTTGAGCTTTACTCAAATGCATCCCAGAAATCATTGGAAGGTGCCCCTTCTTGGAGTTGGTCATGCTGAACCTTTCAAGAATCTTATCTATATAAGACTTCTGACTGAGTGATAACATTCGTCGTGATCTATCTTTATAGATACGGATCCCCAATATGCGTTGTGCCTCACCCAGATCTTTCATCTGGAAATGGTTCTTTAACCATACTTTTACCGAAGATAAGAGAGGAATGTCATTCCCAATCAAGAATATGTCATCGACATACAATATCAAGAAGACAATCTTACTCCCACTCGACTTGACATACAACCATGGTTCCTCGACGGATCGAGTGAAGCCATTCTCTTTTATCACCTGTTCGAAACGATGATTTCAACTCCGAGAAGCTTGCTTAAGTCCATAAATGGAACGCTTAAGCCTCGACACTTTCTTAGGATTTTTAGGATCTATGAAACCTTCGGGTTGTACCATGTACAATTCCTCCTCCAAATAACAATTTAAGAAGGCGGTTTTCACATCCATCTGCCAAATTTCATAGTCATGAAAAGCAGCAATCGCTAAGATTATTCGAATGGAACGCAGCATAACTACGGGTGCAAAAATTTCATCATAATGCAATCCATGCACTTGAGTGAAACCTTTTGCCACTAGTCGTGCCTTATAGGTGTCTGGTTGTCCTTCTACAGAATGCTTTATCTTATAAAGCCATTTGCACTGAAGAGCTCGTACCTTATCAGGCAAATCAACCAGATCCCATACGTCATTCTTATACATGGAGTCCATCTCGGATTGCATGGCTTCAAGCCATAGCTTAGAGTCGGAATAGGTCATGGCACCTTTATAGGTAGCTAGTTCGTTACTCTCTAGGAGTAAAATATCATCTCTATCATTCTCCTCGACCATACCA
The DNA here is from genome assembly GCA_022085475.1 of Heliosperma pusillum. Classification (NCBI taxonomy): domain Eukaryota; kingdom Viridiplantae; phylum Streptophyta; class Magnoliopsida; order Caryophyllales; family Caryophyllaceae; genus Heliosperma; species Heliosperma pusillum. Next base: position 44,426 of record JAIUZE010005233.1, read on the forward strand.
ATGTATCTGTCTGGAGGAATGGAGACTCTACCCGACCTCCTAGGTTCCTGAGGAATATTAACCGTAGCAGAAGTTGAAGGAACATCTTCCTCCATCGGTTGCTCGGTTGTTGGTTCTTGAATCTCCGACAGATCGAAGGTTCCATTACTTGTCCTATTCTCGAGAAATTCTTTCTCTAAGAACGTCGCACTAGCCGCAACAAAAACTCGAGGTTCGGTAGGCGAGTAAAAGTAATGACCAAACATCCCTTTTGGATAACCAATAAAGTATGTCTTGACCGATCGTGGGCCGAGCTTATCGTCAGGTCTCCACTTGACATAAGCATCGCAGCCCCAAACCCGAATAAAGGACAAGTTAGGGACCGTTCCCTTCCATAATTCATATGGAGTCTTGTCTACAGCTTTAGACGAACTTCGGTTAAGTATTAGAGCAGCTGACAAAAGAGCAAAACCCCATAATGAATCAGGTACTACCGTGTGACTCATCATGGATCGAACCATATCAAGTAATGTTCGATTTCTCCGTTCGGACACACCATTTAATTGAGGTGTTCCAGGTGGAGTTAACTGTAATACTATGCCACAGTCTTTAAGGTGTTGATCAAACTCATTTGAAAGATATTCGCCACCACGATCTGATCGAAGTGCTTTAATCTTTCTTCCCAGTTGGTTCTCAACCTTATTCTGGAATTCCTTGAACTTTTCAAAGGACTCACTTTTATGCTTCATTAAGTAGACATATCCGTATCTACTCAAATCATCCGTGAAAGTGATAAAATATCTATAGCCGTCTCTTGCGTTGATTGACATAGGTCCACATACATCAGTATGTATGAGTCCTAATAGGTCACTAGCACGCATTCCAACACCTTTGAAGGAAATTCGAGTCATTTTGCCGATAAGACATGATTCACACGTGCCAAATGATTCGTAATCAAATGGGGAGATAGTCCTATTCTCAATGAGCTTCTTTACACGTTTTTCATTTATGTGTCCCATACGACAGTGCCATAGATAAGTTTGATCTTTGTCACCAACCTTTACTTTCTTATTATTCATGTGTAATATGTCTGTTGTTTAATCTAAGATATAAATGTCATTCATGGAAACTGCTTTACCATAAACCATTTCATTTAAAGAGAAAATACAGCTATTGTCTTTTATTGAAAATGAAAAACCGTCTTTATCAAGCACGGAGACAGAAATAATGTTCTTAGATAAACTGGGTACATAGTAACAATTATATAAATATAACTCAAATCCACTCGGGAGTTGGATTACGTATGTTCCCATTGAGACTGCAGCAACTTTTGCTCCATTCCCGACTCTCTGGTCCACATCACCCTTTGCGAGAGGTGTGATGTTTTTTACGCCCTGCAAATGATTACACATATGAGAACCACAACCAGTATCAAGTACCCAAGTTCCGAAACTTGCTTGGTTAATCTCAATCATATGAATATAAGATGACATACCAACAGGAGTGACGCGGCCTGCTTTTATGTCCTCACGGTACACGGGACAGTTCCTCCTCCAATGCCCAGTCTTTTGGCAATGGTGGCACTCACTGTCACTGTCCTTGCTCTTTGCCTTGCCTTGTGAGCTACTAGTCTCACCAGGCCCACTCTTACCCTTTCCTGACTTTTTAAAATTTGGCTTCCCTACATTTAGGTCGTCGTGAGCCTTGCCCTTACCTTTGTTTTTGTTGGAAATCATGAGAACATCTTGCTTCATGCTCCCACTCAATTTCAGATCCTTCTCGGTCTGTACGAGAAGTGAGTGTATCTCATGAAGACTTTTCTTCATGTCATTCATTTAGTAATTTGCCCTGAAAAGGGCATAACCATCATGAAGTGAATGAAGCACACGGTCAATGACTATGCTCTCACTGATTTTGCAATCAAATGCCTCCAGCTTCTCGACATTCTCAATCATATCAAGAATGTGTGGGCTAACCGGTTGGCCCTTCTGTAGTTTCGCCTCAAAGAAGCGACAGGTATGCTCATAAGTAACGATTCTCGGTGCTTTTGAGAATTCGTTAGTGAGCGTGGTGAAAATCTTATTTGCACCTTGGGCAATGAAGCGTCTTTGCAAATTGGGTTCCATTGCAAAGATGAGTACGTTCTTTATCGCACCTGCTTCCATAACGAAGTCATTATAAGCAAATGACTCGTTAGCTCTTGCATTGGGGCCTGGGTTTGGCGGTATTGGCTCAGTCAAGTACTTGAGCTTGCCGTCAGCAATGGCTGCATTTCGTAATGCCGCCTCCCAGTCCGCAAAGTTGGACCCGTCATTCTTCAGTCGCGTGGACTGATTCATGTGATCCATGAAAGTTTTAAGCCAGGACTCGCGCGTGCAAGTGTGGCACTTGGCATAGGGTCATCATTATGGCCAGCCATTTGTTATAAGCAGTATTATCAATATGAAACGAATTCTACACTGCGAAAAAGAAGAAAAACCATAATAAGCATACTCATCGATATGAATTAAGTCTAGTGCAAAAACTTGTTTAATGCGAAGACTCAAGCATTTATACAATTGACCTCCCTCAAGAATTATATAAATGATCCCAAGACTCAATTATCTGTAAATTGATAAGCCAACCTCTTGGCTAATTCTACCTTTAGAATTCTTGGTCGATAAAATTTTATCTATAGTCCATCATAATCACGAGAAACTCTTCGGATTATAATGTTGAGGTAAAATAAGTCAACACATACTACTTACCCAACGTAGAAGGGGTCATATGGAGAGTAAGGTCATATATGCCTACCGACGAAGAAGGGATTCATAGTAGTTTGGCCTATAAAGACTAGTCTCAATTTTAGGTTTTAGAGGAAGATCCCATCAATTTTATTTTAATTCATTTTAAGTGAACAAATATCTAGCATGCGAGAATGAATAAACTAAGATGATGGCTTAAATTCGTGTGACATCTTTATTTCCATGATAACTAACATCCAAACTATATGAGTCAATTTTCATGCATTTTAGTAGTAGGTGGTTTGGTTTAGGCGGAATATGATGCAGTAACTATCATGTGATGAAAAGCAACAAGAACGAAAAATACGTAAAATTATAAAGTCCTAGTGTGGCCTATCTACCAAAATGAACAAAAATACAACTTTGGAATCCATCCATAATTGGACCCGAAAAGCTTGTCTTGATGTTCTACTTGGTCCATGTAGCGGGTGTGAGCAATCCGATCTCCATCTTTAGTCTTCTCAAATTACATTTAATAAATTACAAATATAAACCTATTTACATTCTAATTTAAAAACATAACTTTAAAAAAAATAAAAGGAGATTCGAGATCTCAAAATTACATCAAGATCATGTTTCCATCATTACGAAAACATAATCAACTAAGGCCACACTAGGTAATACAAATTACAACCAATTGCAAGAATACGTAAATTAAACCATTCAACAAATCATTCAACAAAATAAAATGCATAAACAATAAATTAATCATTCAAGAGATAATTCCTTAATTATGTATAGTAATTTATCCAAACCACCTAATTTATTATGATCAAAATTATGTGACAATTCCTTAATTACCCACATTAATTCCAATCAAGCATAATCCAATTCATATTATCTTATAATATGAATTAATCCAACATTATTTTAAACCTTTTTAAAACAATTGGGTATCCAAAAATTGTGAACTTTTTCACAACAACAATTATACATTATCAATATAATGCATAAGTAAAATAATTCGGCCAAAATAAAAAAAAAAAACAAAAAAACCGATTTTTTTTTTATTTTTAAGCTACGGCCTGATTTTTTTTTATTTTAATTTGATGTTGCTAATATTTCAAGATCGGTACAATTATCAACATTTAATCATTATTAAACATTGATACAAACTAGATGATTCAATTTAACATTTTAAAATGAATATCTAAATCATGATTAAATCGATTATCTTAATATTTGACTAATCATAATTGATTTGAACATCATTAAAATTAATGAATCATGATGCAAAACAACAATTTAACATCATGTATACCGAAAATATATAGCAAAAACAAATGTTCATTAACATTCAAAACAATTTCCATTAACATTCTAATTTAATCCTTATTAAATTAAAACATCTACAAATTCATCATATTGTCATCTTAACATATTAAAACAACAATATCAACAAATCAAATGAAAACAAGAATCAAAATAAAAAAAACCAGCCGAAAAAAAAAACAGCCGAAACCAGCCAAAAAAAAATATTACACAGCTAACCAATTCATGTCGAAAAAAAAAATTACACGGCTAAAAAAAATATTCTGAAAAAATTTAATTCAATATTTCATTCATGAAAAAACATATAAAATAATTTCGTAGCCTTCGCACTGATACCACTTCATACATAAAATTTAAGGATTATAACGAAATTATAATATATGAAATACGAGTCATAAACGAAAAGCATAAAGATTAGAATCAACCTTTTGGTCCTAGCAATATGGCCTAAGAACAAATATCGAAATCGATATTCTCCTAATTGTTGCACCCAAGATGTTTTGAGAAAGGTCTTTTCTAGTGCTAGAAAGAATACAAAAATTACAGATGATTTTTGTGTCAAGTTATGAATGATGAATCATGTAGAGAAGAAGAGTTTATATAAGACTCTTTTTTCTCTATTGTAGCCGTGTAAGTAGTAGTAGGGTAGATGGAGGAGTCTTCCCTCTTCTTCTTCTACTTATATTAGCAAGTGGAGTCCACATAGGAGTCTTCCTTCTTTTATTTATTTAATGTATAATATGTGTATGTATTATTATAATATATACGTCAATTATAAACATCGTATATTTATAATTTTCAAATTAAATATAACAGTTTATATTTAATTACGAATTAACATTTAATTCGTTTAAGCTTGCATTATTTAATCGTATTAAATAATTACATTATATACATTAATTAGATATAATAGTTTATATTCAATTACGAATTAACATTTAATTCGTCTCAGCTAATATTATTTAATCGTATTAAATAATTGTATCATCATTACATTGACTAACCTTTTAGTAATATATTTCGACTAACCTTTTAGTCATATAAGGCATCAATATGATTATATTTTTCATATAATCATATCTCTCAAACACATCCTTTAGGTATGACTTTTAGGGAGCAGTTGATCACCGCCATTAAAATGACAATAACGTCAAACTTCTAGCAAGCCAACCGTTATCGATAAACGTTAATCAACTGATAAGAATACTAAGTATACCATGTGAACCTGTAAGAGATTTATACACGTTATCACACAAACTGTGGAGGACACTAGCTCCAACAAAATATACCAAAGAATGTTAACTGCTCGCGATTCTGACTTCACAGTCAGAATTCAACTCAAGAACAGACGCAATGAGTCATGCGCCTCTTCTAGAGGGCGCAACTGTTGCTACGCCTGTTCTGGATTGACTTATGTCCCTGAACTTCCGTTCTCGCTTTGACGTAGGTTTAATTACGTAATTAACTAACTATTAATCGTAATATCGCTCTTAATCTATCTTTTAGTTTTCAAATATTTTCCTTTTCCTTTAAATCTTCGTTTCGAATATATTTCTGACATGGATCCTGTAATCCTTTGTAATCTGTTGTAATCTTGCTTAATCATTGTAACTGTTTGATTTTGTTTCTCTCTCATATGTAATTAATTCTAAATCCCCAATTTAGAAATAATTGAGTGTTAATTACATGTTCATCGACATAGTCTAATTCACATGCTAGGATTAAAATATTGGATGTTGCATTGCATGCATATAATCGATAACATATCAAATACAAACGATTTCCCTAATCATGAGTAGATGTCACTATCAAGGCGGGCGAGATTAGGTGTTCGATTAAAGAGCTTCCTAATACGTACCTTTACCCCTTACTCCAGATCTCGGTGAATATCCGTGCTCATTGGCATCCACGAGAGTCATTCTAGACATAGAATGCTAAGGGTAAGGATTTCTTAGTTTTTATGTCATCACTTTATGTCTTGACATGGCATAAAGTATTTGAACGGTTCCAATTTCCCATAAATATTGGTGGCAACTCCACACATGCGTATTTTTACGCTTGTCCTCCCAAGCGCGCCCCTTCCCTGGTCCCTTGTGTACCATAAGAGGCCTTTGTTTACCTTAAGTGACAGGATGCCATTGCTGCTGAGTTTAAGGCTTTAGAGACCAATCAGACATGGTCTTTAGTACTTCTTCCCAAGGGAAAGAAGTCTATTTCTTGCAAGTGGGTTTTCAAAGTTAAGCACAAGTCTGATGCACTCGCTCAACAAGAAGAAGAAGAAGAAAGGAGTGCCCCCTGCAATTCTAATTTAAATGGAGAGCAAATTGAAGAAATGACCTTAAATATCCAGGCTGAAATTACATGCATAGAGAGTGGTCTAATGACAAGGGCCGACGACGAAAGCTCGGGACGGAGCCGTATAAAGGAAGGTATTGATTAAACAGAGACCTTTTCTCCTGTTGTTAAAATGACAACAATAAGGGCACTTGTGACTGCTGCAACAAAGAAAAAAATGACAAATTAACCAACTTGATGTAAACAATGCATTTCTTCATGGAGGTTTGGACGAGGATATATATATGAAGATTGCACCAGGGTTGAATGTACAAGATAAAAACATGGTCTGTAAATTGCAGAAATCCCTTTATGGACTAAAGCAAGCCTCTACACAATGGATTGCAAAACTGTGTCATGCCCTAAGGTCCAGAGGGTATACTAAGTCCAAAAATAATTATTCTTTATTCTCAAAGAAGACTGATTGAAAGGTTTTGTTTATTTCTATATATGTGGATGATATTATTCTTGCTCGAGACAATATTACAGAAATGAATGATTTGAAGACTTATTTGAACAAGGCTTCCAAAATAAAAGACTTGAAAAGTCTAAACTATTTCTTAGGATTAGAATTTGTTCATCTCCCTACTTGAATTACAGTCACACAAAAGAAATTTGCAACAGAGTTAGTTAAGGAATTTGGACATTCCAATAGTAGAAGGATTACTTGTCCTGTGGATCCAGCAATAAAGCTTGAAAAAGAATCAGGCATTCTTATTAACAATCCAGGTGATTACATGAAAGTCATAGGCAAATTATTTTTTCTTACAAATACAAGGCCAGATATCAGTTTTGCTCAGTTACTAAGTCAGTTTATGTCATGTCTAAGAGACCAGCACTGGAATGCAGCTATGCATGTGCTCAAATGCATTTCAAATGATGTATCACAAGGTTTCTTTATCAGCAATAAGCAAGACTGTTCTCTAAAAGGATACTCTGATGCTGACTGGGCAGCTTGCCCTCACACCAGGAGGTCTGTAAGTTGTTTTCTAACTTTCCTAGATGATACCTTAATATCTTGGAAATCCAAGAAACAGCAGACAAGTAGTCTTTCTTCAGCTGAGGCTGAGTATAGGTCAATGAGAAGGGTAACAACTGAATTAGCTTGGCTGAGCAGACTGACTACATCATTTGACAGGTATACCAATCAAATGCAACAGTCAGTCTGCTATCCACATAGCTAAAAATCCACTATTTCATGAGAGAACCAAGCACATAAACTTGGACTGTCATTTTGTATGAGAAAAAATCAAGAAGGCTTGATCACTTTGTCTTACACTCCAACTGCTCTTACAAAAGCTTTCTCATGCCCCCAACATCAATACTTACAATCCAAGTTGGGCCTGTACAATACACCCTCCAACTTGCGCCGGAGGGGGGGGGGGGGGTAGTGCACGGAGGGGCACTGCAGACAATAACAGAAAGTCATAGTTAGTTGGATAACCGTTCAACTAACTAAATGTTAGAAGTTGAAAGTTTGTTATCAATTAGTTAGGAAGCTTGGTTTATAAGAACTATATAGGATTACCATTGTAATTGTAACTAACATATCATTCAATACAATCCACATCTTCTCTCTAACTCTCACATAGCTCATCTCTCAATTCTTCTTCTTCCTCATTCATACAGCTTATCAATTCTTCATACAAACCATGTTCAAATTCAATAACAAACAGTTTATCAGTTCAACGATTACTTTAATTAATATTAATGACCTAGGTTTTATATTGGTTGTATAGTATAAAATGTCAATAAAATAACAAGTAATATTAGTATAAGATTAGGAGTAATATTTGTAAATTATACAATTTTGGATCTTTGTTATAATAGTTTGGTCCATGGCCGGTCCACGGTCCGTTTGGTTTGGTCAAGGACCAGACCAAAGACCAAACTTATGTAAATAGGTGGACCCTGGACCAGACCAAATAAAGTATGGTCCGGACCAAATTGCGCGGTCTTGTCTGGTCTTTGGTCCGGACCATTGAGTGAACACCCCTACTCACCGACCTTATAAGTGAGCATATGTGAATTTTTTCTAACCTTTACGATTTGCCTAGATTACCTTGAATAATTTGGGGATATATTTTAAGTGAAAGATAATTAATAGGAAAAATAATTACTTGGGTAATGAGTTCCTTGGTAATAAGTTTGGCATGTTAGGCAATATTTTACTTCATATATTACATTTTTTTTTTCTGACGTAAGGCTTTGACTCGACAACTTTGAAAAGTTAATTTGGTTGGACACTATATGTCACCCCATCGCTTATTTAAGCTTTGTTTCGCAACAATTGCCCAACAACAAACTATTTCCCTTGTTTATGCCGAATCATATTCTCCCTATCTAATTGATCAAACTTACTAAACTCACCCATGAGGGCACTAGCAAAGACAAGATCATTATCACCATCTTCTTTATTTTTCATCAAATTCTCATCAAGTGTGGCTAACTCCTCATCAATCCCATCACCTTCTACGTTGTCATCAAATTCCTCATCATTTATCATTCGTTTCAACAGATACAAATTGATAGCTTAATAGGAATACTTGTTGTAGGTTAACAATTTGGCTAGTGGAGACTTCAACAAAAATGTTCATTGAAGGAGCATTTGAATGACGAACACTTGCCCATGTTGCTTTAAAGGCTCCCTCATTATTAAGGGGTACAACTTTGAAACACCCAGAACTTGGAAATTTCATTTTCACCCTCGATCGAGTACTCAAACGTTTAATGCCAATTCTCTTATATATCTCTTCAACTAATTCTGAATACGTCATTTTTGTATTAGCTAAAATAAAACATTGATCCCCTCCTCTAAAAGAAACATATCCCTTTTGCTCCAACACTTCTCTATCCCTATAACACAAAAAAGGATAAAAGCAATTTTCTATTCTATACAATAAAAATTGAACACATTTAGTATATATCAACAATTTATAAACTAATTATACCCAAAACATATAACTATATACTCCCTCCAAGTCGCTGTATTGTTCCCTCTTTCCTTTTTCATGCTAGTCGGATGTTGTTCCCTCTTTCCTTATTTGGTTTGTGTTGTGTAGTCAAAAATTAATTGTATGTGTGGTAGTGTGTTTTCTGTGGTCCAAATTCATTTTCTTAATTTTGGTGTAAAAAAGAAAAGGGAACAATACAGTGACTCGGAGGGAGTATAATTTAGTAGCCATTAGAACAAACTCACTAATTTAGGGTTTCAAAATTTGGGGGTATTTTCTTATAGAAATGCATAAATTAATATATGAGAGCTAGATCTAAGACCAAAAACAACATAATTAACCTCAATGAAAACAAGAATAACCTAAATCTAAGAATAAAACATCAGTGATTCGCATTTAAGACGGGGCGACCCGTCTTAAGCTTAGGACAGGTCAAGTCCCCCTCACAAAGAGCAGTTTGGGCACTGCACGGGTTTGGTTATTTGTTGTTTTTAATTACAAAATGTATTTCTACTGCTTAAAATAAATAGATAAAAAATCAAAATAAATTACTCAAATTCTAAACTATGAAAATATAGAATAGAATAATTTTTACAAAATTAAAATTAATAATTTACAAATTAAACTAATTAAACTCTAATTGGTTAATAAACTATGTTAGATGCTAATTATCACAAGGTTGATCAAAATATGATAATAAAAAGAGAATTTCATTCCACCTTAATTTAAATCATATTTTATTCTTCCTTGATCATTTAATATCATTGCATAATTAATTTACAAATTAATTTAAGTTATTATAAACAATTCACAAAATTTAATTAATAAAAGAAACGAAAACAACAAACTACATAATTAATAATTATATACAAACGATCCAACTCGATCTATTGTTTGAATCGAATTTAAATCATTGATTTTCTTACATCGACCCATATCCATAAGATACGATTGATATTCGAGTTGTCATTAGACAAAATAAACAACGAAGTATTAGTGGCGGAAATAAATCATTAATAATGATAAGTACATGTTAGAATAGAAGATAATACGGTTAATATGGTTCGAAGCAATAACTAATACACAAGAAACAAACATGTTAGTACGCTAGTCGGTAATAATAATAAATAACAAACTTAACTAATAAAAATAAAAATAAAAGACGGATTAAAAAAGAGAAGAAGGGGAATTTAATGCACCCTCAATGTACATGTATCATTGACAAAGTCTTGTGTCGTAATCGATAGTAGAATGTGTCACGAGGGGCCGTCGTCGACGAAAACAATTTCAGTAAACTCATTTTTCTAGAGGAGTGAGCAGCGATTTCCAAAAGCCTGTGGTTTCTTCGTTTTTCAACGAAAGTTCTATTGGAAAGAGGACATAAATTATTTATCAAAACGGGTATCTTTGCTTTGATTGGATGTCGGAACTAGGAGAAAAGTGGGTCGAAAGGGGCTGCTGTCACACGAAACATAGTAGTTCTTGCTCTCTTTTGTGCGACGGTTTGGGGGTTGTTTAGGGTTTGATTAGGGTTTGATTTGGCTTGTTATTGTAGGTAGTTTATAGGAAGGTGCTAAGGGTTGTTAATGGAGGTGAGGGAGTGTTTATATAGAGGAGTTTGGAGGGGTTATAGTAGGGTTTGAAGAGGAGCAGTTTTGGACTGTTTGTGTTGTTGAGGCTGTCACGCTTCTCTAGAGTTTTTGGAGGGGTTTTCTTGGTGGGTAAGATAGCTAATATGGGTAAGGATACAAGGGTACGGGTTAGGGTTAGGGTTGATGGGTAGTCGGATATGGGTTGATTTGAAGCGGTTTTGTGAGTTGGTTGGGACGCGCTAAACAGAGGGGAAGGGGCTGTTTAGGGGGTTGTTTTGGGCTCGAAAATGGGGGTTGGGAAATGTTGGTATGAGGGTTTGAACTCATGATCAAGCTGGGGTGAGGAAGGGTCGAAACCGCATAGGAAATCGGGCCCAAACCGACTCTAAAACGAGCTCAAAAGATTGTCGTAAAATCGCGTTATAAACTTGTATTAAAACATCATTTTAAACAATAAATGACACGAAAAAATAAAAGAAATCAAAATTGACTTTTCAAGTCGGGTTTAACAAACATTTATTTTAATTTCAATAAAATAAATAATTCAACTTATTTTTAAAATGAATTTATTTGAGACGAAAGTTAATTTTAAAGTTCATTTAAAATTAGTAAAATACAATGACGACGCTCATTCTACATCGTAAAACGAACCACAAATAATGACAGTGTCAAACGAAAAATACATGTCGTCTTATCATCATCGGTTGTTTGACGGGATTTCTATAAATGTCAATATCAACGAATACAGGTATCTACACAAATGCATTTACCTACTATTGATTTATATCGTAAACAAATTAATACATAGCGCAAATTAATTTAGTACAGTGGACAAAAATACTAAATTAGTCTGTTAGCCTAGCCACATGCTATATGCATTGGCAATTTCGCATCCATGTAAACTTCGCTTTATTTATTTGCGAAAGTTCTCGTTAAAAAAAAATCATATATGTGCCTTTCAGATTGTGACATCCCTACAATAAGCAAAGAAGTCAAATACTAAATTATTGTAATTTCATCATGGACGCCACTGTTTTGCTAATAATATCTTGATGATATATTTCTTTTGGATTATTTCTCAATAATTCATGCTTTTTATCATGAGATTTCTTTTTCATACTCCGTATCAAATTAATCAAACATACGAAGGTCAACGATCGTATTAACAGATAAGCTATGCAACATATCCAAATACAAATGCGCGGGTGCGCCATAAAATTTTAGAAAAAGAAAAAAATAAGTCGAAATAATGACAAGTGTAATCTAAGTACACCTAATTGTTCAACGTAATTGCTTATTCATGGACAAGTTTTACTCTTTCATGAACATTTTTTCATAAATTTTCCATGTCTTACCATTTTTGAAAGAAAAAACACTTTCTTCTTCTCATTTTCTAAAATTAATCAAATCCTCACCAATTACTCATTTATGAATCTTAATACTCATATTAATCAATCAATAATTCCTAAATTTCAATTCATTACTTAATTATGCAAGAACATTTTATATCAAAGTAGTTAGATATAAATTTAATTGGGATAGAAAAAATTAGGGTTTGTGTAAATTTAGATTGATGAGAAATGGGGTGGCAATAAAGGGGGTTGACGTGATAGTTGTCTCGTGCATGAAAGGCAGGTTTGATGGGAGTCGTGGGATCGGTGGTGAGAGCAGGTTAGCGGTCCAAATAGGCATGACGCAGGCGAATATGGAGGTGAGCACGACGGTGGCTGGTTCCATCTCGCGCACCTCGACAACCACCATCGCACCAACCATGTGATAACCTGAAATTGATCAGAGCACAGGTTTGATGATGCTGCCAGTGCTTGAGATTAAACGGAGACGGAGTAATAGATTGTCCATGGTGAGTCGGATCTGGGAGGGTAGGTCGGAGTAGGTCCATTAGCTAGGGGTGAGCAAAACCGGGTACCTGATAAAGTTTTAAAAACCGTATCGGGTACCCGGTTTTTCTAACGCCAAAAATTAATACCCGGATACGACCCGGTTTAACCGGGTACCCGGTTTCCGTCTACCCGGTTAAACCGGGTACCCTATGTTGGAGTAAGTGTCCTCCACAATAGTGCATTTATATAATAAATCTCATTTGGAATATACGTGGCATGATTAGTATATTTTGATACTCCACGTCAGTTGATTAACGTAAATCGGTAACGCTTGGCTGACTAGAGTTTGACGTTATTGTCGTATGACGGCGGTAATCAACTGATCCCTTTAGGTCACACCTATAGGATGAGACCCAAATAGAATACTAAGTATTTGTATGCGATACAGTTTAATTAGAGCATTACATATATTTGATATGTACGTTTAGTTACGAGAGTTATTTATTGGAAACTGAGCTACGAACTCATTCCACTTAAGTTTATTAGTCAATTATACGATAATTGACTGAATAAATTTTACGTCTTATTTTAATTCGATTAAATAAGATTTAATTTAATGATTAATAGTTAATTCATTAAATTAGTTGAGGTAGAGGTAATTAGTTAATTATATTTACAAAGAGTTGTAAAATAAATTAACTAGACATTGTGGGACCCATTATATATTGATATAATGGTTAAATATCACTTAAAAGTTGAGTGTATATTGATTATTAATTTAAGTCATATAATTGTTATATGATCAAATTAACACTTAATTATACAAGATAATTATACATATGATTATAAGTATTTGTGGGACAAATATCAAAAAATCAAAATGGACCAAATAACACAATTAGGGGCCGGATCTTTGGTTAGTGGAGATCAATGATGATTGTTCTCTTCTAATCCTACACTCCACCTTATGTTATGACACCAATATCATTACCATTACTACCACACTCTACCTATTTGCATGAGAATAAAATAAGCACAATAATGACTCATTTGTGTGAGTCATGACCAGCCAAAAGGCCTTTAAATTGAACAATTGTTGCTCATTTTCATACTACTTCATTTTGCTTATTTTTCCACTTCTCTTTCAAAACTCAACTTCTCTCTAAACTCTCTTATACACTAATATTCTCTACATATTACTAGTGTAGTAATACAATAATATTAGTAGTATTTTGTCTTACTTATTATCTAGTTAATAATAAGGTAAGATTTTTGGGTTTAATCTTGGGTGCAACTAGAAGGAGACCTTCTACTTTGGAGGTTGTTTTATGGAGGATCATCCATTAATTTCATGCTCAAGAACAATAAGAAGGAGTTCTTATTGTGCCCATATTGAACCGAAAATTCCCAATGTAAGGATGTTTTCGTCTTATCTTTTCTTTTATGCTTTTATATTTGCATGCATGATAACTAAATCCTAAATCATTAAGTTAATGTAATTTAATGAACTAATTAGAGGAGTCTAATTAAAGGTCTAGGACTTTCATGTGGTATCAGAGCTCAATTGTTACATGCATGTCGATTTTACGCATTAAAATCGAGTTATACGATAACTTGGGTAAAATTGAAAATTTGTGTTACAAACTGGTTTGCACGAAATTTTTGATTTGCATGCATACCTACTGACGTCAAAATGGTTGTGGTAAAATTTGGTGATTTTAGGGATTAATTTGCTATTTATTTTGATTTATGGCCTTTAAATCATGTTAATATGAATGTTCTATGTTAAAAATTAACTAAAAACAGTTGCATGTTGATTCTGGCCATGAATTTTTTATATGATCTCACATGCATGTTGTACATACTGTATGTAAAATTTCGTGTCTTTTAATTAAGTTTTGCATGATGATTGATTTTTATAAGATAAAAGTCAATAAAGTGAGATTATTATGATCATAAAATTGAAACGTCCTTTTCTGGTCTTGAAAATGTTTTATACATTTTATAATCTGATTTATATCATCTTGGTAAAATGTTATAATTTGTTTCACTTTTTTCCTATATTTAATGGTTTTTATTTGATAAAACCGTTGAATACTATGTAATTTGTTCATAAACTTTATTCAACATTTTTGGGCAAATTTTTCTGTTTTTTAGAGTTCCTGGAAATGTTCCAGAATGTACAAAATTTTTGGTTTCAAATTGTTATGAGTTTTATATTTTATTTTGGGTTTATTTCATAAATGTTATGATTAAACCTCTATATTTAGCAAATACGATCAATTCAAACTAATTAAATATAAACAAAACTATTGGGGACTAATTTTGAGTTCTAAATCAGTTTAGATAATTAGTTTGAGCTTAAATACGATTTAAGTGTTGATTATTGATTTTTAATGGTTAAAAATCGATAAAATCCATAAAACCGAGCTAGAATGAGCATGATAAGTATCAAGGGCGATTTTGGCATATTTTTCAGCATTTTATTTATGTTGTTATTTTTAAATGAATGAATGTCATTTATTTAATTTTTAATGCAAGTTGTACCTAGTATGGCCTAGATTATTTTAATCGGTATTACCCGTAATGTAAGGGAATACCGATTCGGTTGTAATTTTATTTGCGATCTCGTATCGCCGTTTGTAATAATTTAATTTCATTTTTAGATCAAATGTATAAGAGGAATTTTATTTGTATCTTTTTGTAATTAATTGTTATAAAGACGGAGATTCCCGAAGTCGGTGTTCCAAAAGATGGTACCTTTTTGGAGCTTGTACCGAGAAGAGGCAAGGGGCCAAGGAGTTGGTTTCCGATTTTGTAATCTTCTAGTTAATTAGATTAGCTAGGTGGCCATACTAGGATTTATTATTTGCTTGCTCTATTTTTCCCGCACATGCCAAAATCGCCAACATGCATTTTTATTTCTCGATTGTCAATTCAAAGTTATTCAAAATTCACCGCTTAGTTCGCTTATAGGGAATTAATAACTAAATTGACAAGACCTCTCACATAACTTAAATAAATTGAGATTTAGCCTTACCAATTGAAGCACCTATGAACCCCGTGTTCATTAGGGCTACCATGCT
The DNA here is from genome assembly GCA_022085475.1 of Heliosperma pusillum. Classification (NCBI taxonomy): domain Eukaryota; kingdom Viridiplantae; phylum Streptophyta; class Magnoliopsida; order Caryophyllales; family Caryophyllaceae; genus Heliosperma; species Heliosperma pusillum. The sequence goes on from JAIUZE010005233.1 coordinate 60,267, forward strand.
CGTGGGTCCCTTTTTACCTCGGGTAAGTAGGGTGATGCGATCACAAGCCAAAATTGGATTGGACTCAACGAGATAAGCGTTATCTTGGGACTAGGAGATGGATTTAGTTGAAATTCGTCAACCAAGAGTTCTAAATGTAGAATTAGTCAAGTATTGACTTACCATTTTTAGATAAAGGTAGCATACGATGACTATTTTTGTCTAAAGATGGGTCTTGTAATCACTTATATAATTTCGTGAGGGGTCATTATATGAGTGACTTGTTTAAAATTGTTTTACAAGTAAATTATATATAAGCAATGAATGTTTATTTTCCGTTGAGATTTATTTTATACGCGCAAATGACATATATTTTATCCTTCTATGAACTTGTAAATCCGTTCAAATCGTGGAAAGGGTTTCCATTTTTTTATACGGTAGCATTTTGATTGCAATCTCCGTTTATACCACCGTAGCTAAAGACAAAATGAATTTTATCTTTTGATCCTCATATTCACCATTGCAAATGTCTCTTATGAAGAGTAAATGAATAAGTCACACTTAGTCAAAAACGTTTTGATTTTTAGTGACGTCTTCTCATAACAATGGTACATCAATCTTTTCGCTCCAACGAAAATATTTTAATTTTTGGTATGTCGTCATAATGCTCCTTATCGAGACTTACCTCAAAAGAGGCCAAATCAGTTGGGACGACTAGGTTAATCGATTTATTTAAAATCGTGAATAACCAAATACCGTAGTCACTTCATGAAAGGTTTATCCTTTTGAAGGTAAAACCATGAATGAAATGAAGAATAGTCTTCACAATAATTCTAATATACTTGTCTAAGTAGAGATTTATGAAAGTGAGTGGGAGCACTAAGAATGATGTTTATATTCTTAATTGTTAAGACGAGGTTCAAGAGTAGGTTGGCACGATTTTGGCACAAGGCAAAGGAAAAAGGCAAAACTATTTTGAATAGTAAAGTCAAAACCCAAGCAAGGTGTCGAACCCAAATTTTGACGATTCTATTTTACAATGTAGGACACAAGAAAAGAATATGCCCCAAGTTTTCTAAGCAGTTAGAAATTGGGTGTACTATTTTCACCCATAATATCTATATGATCGACATTTATTTTGCTAAATGCAATTTTTTGGGTATTAGATACCTATTATGGCTTTCATCAATGTATTCAATGCACATAATAAATCGTACGACGACTAACGATGATTAAATGTCGATGTACAAGGGAAATATAACTATTGTAGTTTTATTTCTATAGAGACATATAAAAGTTATAATGTGATCAATCTAGTTTTGGATTTAGAGCTGTACTTTAATAAACGTTGTTATGTACATGACCTATAAATAAAGAATATAGTATCCACTTTAGTGTACGACACAAGTGTTTCACTTTTGTGAATAGAACAAGCGTTGTATCTTTTTTTATGCCTATACTTGGTCAATGGTTATCCCATACCAATCAAAGGTAATTATATTCTTGACCTAAACTAGTAATTACTTGTCATATAGATTGTAAAAGGCTCAAAATTGGTGACCCTAATCTAATCTTAATTCTGGATTGTTTAGCACATTAAGAGGCTAGTATTGACAACTATCCCTAACCATCTGATTTTGAATCTTGTGGTGCGTGCGAATCTTGTATTCAAGGCAAGATGATTCGTGCCCTTTTTATATAAAAGGAAATCGAACTAGTGAGTTATTGGCCCTATTACATAAGAATATGCGTGGTCCAATAACAAACACAACCAGAGATGGTTATGACTATTTCACTTTATTTACCAACGATTTAAGTAGATATTATATTTGATTCTACTTAATGAGGTGCTATGAGAAATTCTTTGAAAATTTCAAAGAGCTTCAATGTGAAGTAGTTAACCACCAAGAGTATTAGATCAAGGACTTACGGCCAAATCGTAACTAAATTATCTAAGTATTGACTTTGATTTTCACCAAAAATATTGTGAAATAGTTCACGAGTTAACTTCTCTAAACACACATTATGAGATAAGGCGTTGTTAAATAGAGAAACAGAACCTTATACGATATGGTTTTGTCTTTTTCAAGTCAAACTGAGCCATTTGACTAACCTTGGGATCTTAATATTTTGTCTGCTATTTCTTTTCCCACCATATCAAAGCACATTTAAAACAGTCGGATTTTATTTCATATACGATATGGATAGGTAGCGTACCTAATTTATAAGTTATCCAATAAAACAAGTGCTCAATAATCCTACATTAACCACGAGAACAAAGCGTTTGTGACTCATGATGCTGTCTTTCAATAAAAATACGATTATTTCTTGATAAGACAGAGTGGGAGAAAATGTTTCAAGAGCCACAAACTGAGCATATGATCCGGAAAAAGTTTCCTCATTGCTTGTTCAGTAGTTGTTTCTTCGGAACCTAGGAGGTCAGGTGGAATTTTAGCAATCCTTAATAGTGATGAATTCTAATCTGTGACTTATAAAAGACTGTTTCTAGTCCCAACTTCTTGCTATGGCTTAGAGTCATGTGATTCGTAATGGACTCCATGCATGATGGTCAGGTATGTGACCTGGTAAATTTTACCTGAAGAAGTACGACCTCTTCATTGTAAATTGATTTTAAGATCGAAATTTGCATGGATGAACATTAAAATGTTTTCAAAGATAAATTGGTAGGTAAAGAGTTTTGCACCAACCTTAATTCTTTGATCCATTCGAATATACTTGGCGATTACAGCATATCATAATAGTATGATGTCAATTGGACCTTAAGAACCACCTTCTTGAATACGATTCTAGAAGAGGTAGTATATTTTATATTCACATGTCGGTTCATAGATCCTAACTATCCTAAGTTAATTTGCAAGCTTAAGAGGATGTCTTAAGTAAGCACTAAAGAGTTGGAATTGGTGTGTCAATCATGTCATTGAAAGTCCATAGACCTTAATTAGACTCCTCTAATTAGTTGCTAAATTACTTGTTAATTTAGTATTTAATGATCTATGTAACATGCATGCAAATATAAAGACATTTATATAAGAGAAGAAATTTCCTCACATTGATATGGAAAATATAAGGGCACAACAAGAACTCCTTCTTGTTGTTCTTGAGCTACAAATATGGTGAACACAAATAATCTCCAAAGTAGAAGATCTCCTCTAAGTTGCACCAAGATGAACCCAAATAATCTACCCTTATTATTAACTAGATAATAAGATAGATAATATACTACTAATATTAGACTATATTACTACACTAGTAATACTTAAGAAATATTAGTATATGAGAGTTTTTAGTGAGATGAAGAATTTTAGAGAGAAGTGTAAAATTGTACAAAATGAAGTAGTTGAAAAATGAACACAATTGCTCATTTTAAAGACCATTTGGCCGGACCACCTTGTCCAAAAATGGACTCTTATTTTGTTTAATTTGATCACATGCATTAGAGTGGAGTGTTGTAGTATATGTGATGATTATTTCTACTTGAAATGTCACTTTCAATTTGTGACTAAAGAATGTAAACAAGAACAACAATCATCACCATGTAACTACAATATAACCGGCCATTATGGCCTAGTTTGATCCATATTGATTTTTGATATTTGTCTCACAAATACTTATTGATCATATGGTTAATTATCTTGTATAATTAAGTGTTAATTTGATCATATAACAATTATATGACTCAATTAAATAAATAATATGTACTTAACATTTTAAGTAATATTTTACCATTATATCAATATATAATGGGTCCCACAATGCTTAGTTAATTTATTTTACAACTCCTTGTAAATATAATTAACTAATTACCTCTATCTCAAAACCTCAACTAATTTAGTAATTTAACGATTAATTACTAAGTTAAATCTTATTTAATCGTATTAAAATAAGATATAAATTTATTAGTCAATTATCGCATAATTGAAAAATAAACTTAATCGAATTTGAGTTCTTAACTCAATTTCTAACAATTAACTCTCGTACATATCGAATATATGTAATGTACTAATTAACTGTATCGTATACAAATAATTAGTTACTATTTGGATTTCATCCTTTAGGTGTGACCGAAAGGGATCAGTTGATCACCGCCGTCAAACGACAATAACGTCAAACTCTAGTCAGCCAACCGTTATTGATTTACGTTAATCAACTGACTAATCATATATATATAGTCAATAAATATCCCAATTATATTCCTTAATAAGATTCATTATGTGGCGCACTATTGTGGAGGACACCTACTCCAACAGTCATAAAATATTTCTCGATATCTCGAGGAATTATGTTTATACATGAAGTTTAGTGGGAGTAATATGGTTTTCATCAGTCTTATATGTGGAGACATATTGATCATTTTAAATGATGGAAGATTTTGGAGAAGTTGAATACATCTTTTAGATATCTGGATTTATGGAGATAAATCTAAAAGGATATTAGCGTTGAGTCAAAATTCTTATATTGATAAGATCTTTGACTAGTTCAAGGAAGTTGAACACATGATAATTGATTTCTTTTACTTCCGCTGCGGGATCAATTATATACGCTGTGATATATACTCAATCCGACGTTTCGCATGCTTTGAGTATGACGAATCATTTGCAATCAAATCCAAGTGAGAGTCACTTGATAGCCATATGTTCCATGTGTTTGGAGTTTACAGTAAGTTGTGTGTAAGTGGTTACACAGACTATAGTTTCCAATCTAATCAAAATGATTTGAAATCACGAACTGGCTGTGTTTTATAGAAGATTTGTCTGTTGGAAGAGTTCCAAGCAGAAAACACTATTGGGAAGGTTCCAAGTAGGAGTGACATTTTCAAATATAAATGTCATGTATCCGCTGGAATTGTTCCAGGCAGTTTATCATTGCGGATTTCACAACGGAAATGGAGTACATTGCGTCATATGATGATGCATATGAAAGTAGCTTGGATTCGACAGTATTAGAGGGACTATAAGTAGTTCCTATAGTACTATATCCTATCCCATGATACTGGTAAAAAAGTGGGAGCAACCTTTAGGCCAAGAGTCCTAAGTCTAGATTCAAACCTAGACACGTACTCAGAAAGTTTTGTGTAATATGAGATTACGTAGACAAAAAGAAATAGCGATCAGAACGATGGGAGAGATACAAGTATTGCTAATCCATTAGCCATGCCTTTTGCAGGCTGAACATGATAGTCATGTCATTTCAATGGGGATTGAAATTTGTACCTGAATTGCTAGAGATTATGAGATATGAAATTATTGATAGCGTATCAATTTTTCAAAATATTAGATAATCGCATTCATTGTTAGAGTTTCATTAAAAACTCCTTTATTTAGTGTGACTAAATTTTAATACTTTGTTTATCCGAATTGGTTGAAAGAAAAGTTGAACCCAATTCAAGTGAACATGATGAACTTAGTGTTTTGTCCCTAGTCACTCATTTGAGGTGACGTCTCGAAGTGTCTATATTGTAAGTCGATCGATGGTTGGTTCAGCACCATGGAGTCATGGAGATGACTGGTCGTTTACATAGGCAGACTGTGGAGACACTCTGTCGGGCAGTGACCATAATAGAGTCCCTTATCAAAATTATTGAAGCCTGGTCGTGGCGGGGATTTCTATTTTATTCCTATGAGTCGATTCTTTAGACTGGCGACCATTTACCTGAGTCGGTGTAGTTTCCGATTGACTTTCGTTTTTGTCCTAGGTCGTGCCGTGAAAGGAGGCCGATGGACATCTTCTGGGTCATGGTGATCTGCATCATACAGTGTAAGATGGGTCAACAGGAATTGTCCACCCACGTTGGGTATTAACATCTTCGAGCCACTCGAGGAGTAGTAACTGGAAATGCGTGGCCACGCTCGGAAGAGATCTCTGGTAGATTTTCCGGTCAGACAGTTGATCTCCCAGATCGAGAAAACCACTCTACTTATAGTTTTAAATTGCAAGTGCGACCTGTAAGACACCTTGCAATGAGTGGGAGGATGTGACACAAAAGAGACAAGAGAATCGGTAGCACACAACTTGTCGAGACAAGTGGGAGATATTGTTGGAGTAGGAGTCCTCCGCAATAGAGTTGCTACATGCACAACTTGTATCGGACAAGTGGGAGATTGTTGGAGTAAGTGTCATCCACAATAGTGCTGTAGACACCAAAATTTTATATTTTGGTATCTATTATTTTATATAATATATTTCGTATTTAAAGATAATTATCAAAAAATATTGTGATAATATCTTAGGATACTTTAGATATTTAATTATTGCCTTGCCCTCTAAGATTCTACAACTATAAATATAGAGTTTGTGTTTAGGGTTTTGAAGGAGAGAAGATGGAACAAGTCAAAAGACCCCATCCCCTACTACCAAATTGTAGGTAGGATGGAATAAGTCACAAAAAGACTCCATCATTTCCCTACGAGATTAAGTCGATAAGACCCTCGTAGTACTATCAAAACCCTAGCCCTTAGGATGAAATCAAGAGATCTACGAAAGTTGTAACCTTCAATCTTTCAGTTATAAAATAAAATCTTGTTTCCCATATTAATATTTTTGGTATGAAATTTTATGGTTTACAAATTCGCACGCTTGGTGGGACGATTTTCGCTCTTCATCTCCATTCTCAAGGATCAAATTCAGTAGAAAAGGTTCGAGACAAAGTTGCAACCGACATCAACTCTCTACAACTAGTCTCGGGGGGGCATTTGTAGACACCAAAATTTTATATTTTGGTATCTATTATTTTATATAATATATTTTGTATTTAAAGATAATTATCAAAAAATATTGTGATAATATCTTAGGATACTTTAGATATTTAATTATTGCCTTGCCCTCTAAGATTCTACAACTAAAAATATAGAGTTTGTGTTTAGGGTTTAGAAGGAGAGCAAATGGAACACGTCAAAAGACCCCATCCCCTACTACCAAATTGTAGGTAGGATGGAATAAGTCACAAAAAGACTCCATCATTTCCCTACGAGATTAAGTCGATAAGACCCTCGTAGTACTATCAAAACCCTAGCCCTTAGGATAAAATCAAGAGATCTACGAAAGTTGTAACCTTCAATCTTTCAGTTATAAAATAAAATCTTGTTTCCCATATTAATATTTTTGGTATGAACTTTTATGGTTTACAAATTAAAATTTGTAACAGCAGATTTTGTATTGCAAAATAAATGTAACACAAAATAAGAGACAAAGTAATTTTTATTAATATCAGAAAGTTATGTGTACAATCTCTAATGTATCCTCTGATTCTAATATGCCGTAAAGAGTACGTGTATGCTATCTGTAGAGGAAGCGCGACGTAGTGTTTGAATGACTCCTGTAGAGGTTGTATGCACTCTGTAGGAGATGTCGATTTGTATTCTTGAGAGGGTCACAGGGACTTATTCTCTCTTGAATGTTGTACCTTGAATGTCTTGGGCAGGCGGCACAGTTTTGGTGTGCTTGTTGACTGCTTGCAGAGGTATCTTGTAAAGGGAATTTATAGAGTTTTTCTTCTCTCTAGAATTTCTCTCTCTATGATTTCTCTGATTATGATTTCTCCTTCTCAAATGAATGAGAACCACTGTATTTATAGTGGTTTAATTCTCCTTGGTGGACTTTGGTAGTCACAGGCCCATTTGTAGGCTTAGTTGTGAACTTGACCCAATTAGATTGTCTTTTGGGTTTAGAGATCCGAATAGCTTCTTTTCTAATCCGAATCGACCCATATTTCTTTTATCGGGACAAAATTAAATAAATTAAGTTAAAATTTGGTATTAACTTAAAATAATTAAATTATTTTAACTATTCGGCACATTAATAAATTTTCCGTGCCTACAAATTGCCCCCTTGAGACCTTGTCTGTGACAACTCTCGCGAATGCGGAAATATAAAACAAACAAGCATGTGAATTATATTGCGGAAATAGGTAGTTTTTAAAAACTTTTATACATGCAAGTTAAATAAAATGAGGAGTGTCAAAATAATACAAACTAAGTGCGGAATATAACAAAGAGACGGAGTCTCTCAAATGTTAACAAAGAACAAGTGTTTAGCAAACTAGCTAAAATCGTCTAGAGGTGAAACTTCCAGGGACAACGCCCGCTAGCTCACACCCGAACCCCAAAATATCAAGCAAAAAGCCATCCATGCAAGCAACCTGTTCATTCATGAAAAACATGAACGCCACAATCAGTGGGGAGTAACTCCGGGTTCTCCCAGCCATATCACATCAAACGTACATATAAGGAAATAAAAAAGTAAAATCATGCATATATAGATATACATGTGAGATACGATAAGGATAGATAGGCAATTCGTTAAATAATGATAAGAGCATATGAAAATCAAATCCGAAACCATCATGTTATTCAAGACTCGGGAAAAGACACTCTTAGGCAACCGAATACGCTCACTAGGGCTTACATCTCACCGTTAGCGGTATAAGATTGATAAGATTGAGACTCGACAGACAAACCAAGTCAAGTCATGCGATGATCACAATAATACCAACATATTATCAACCATTCACGAACCAAGACATTGACGGTGTCCAATCATGCAATGACCATGAACAATATCATGAAATCACGCATTCAAAGACGACACAAGACGACATCTCTCACGGTAAATGAAACGCACTAGCATCGTGTACAGGGCAAGTATGATTAAAAGGCATCCACGGGATAAAGCATTTCCCGGAACGCATACACGATAAAGCATTTCGCGTATGTAGACTAATTTCCTCCTGGTAGGAACGATAATTAAACGGCTCCTAATCTAAACCTGGCCAGATTCTCTGAATCACATTTTCCGATTCGACATGCGATGACGTTTCGCATCCAAGACTCGGTCTTACAAAAAAACGCCGAGTACCCCAAATTCGGTAGATCAATTCACGAAAGAGGCGGAAAAGAGCTCAAGCCTCATAACAAGCGGTACGCTACATGCAAATAACACCACCTCGCAAGTACACAACATTTGACGGCCGGGTCGATCAACGCATAGCGTTCAACTCCCAACAACGTCGTCGTATGCCCACTAACACATGCATTTAAGCAGTAGGATACCTCTCCGTTCCGACATTCCAGCCTTACGAACGGGAAGGTAGCCAAGGGAATGAGAGTACAAAGCACAAGACAAAATAGTGCTCAAACCGTATCATTTGTAAAAACCGACTCAAAGTGGGAACATACCAAAAACCGTCACAAAACATGAGAATAGGGAATCATATAAGTTTAAATATGATAAACATGAGTCAATACATGATACATAAGCATTAGAACAAGTTTATGAAGCATAATGAATAAAAACATAGATCACCTCTCCAAAACAACGTTGTTTGGAAACCAACGAAAACAAGGGTCCACTTTAAACGGTCATAACTAGAGTTCTAGACATGGGAATGCAGAAATTCTAAGTGGAGGTGATAGCTTATCCTCTTACGGTTCCAACGAGATGTCACACGCCCAAAACAAGCAAGTAACGAAGGAGATATGATCATTTTACGAAAAGGGGTCAGTGCAGGAAAAATTCTGTTGGCAGCGTATGACGCAGCCTGCGTCACCACGTTGCAGCCTGCGTCCTACGACGCAGCCTGCGTCCCCCAACGCAGCCTGCGTCCTTCACGGGAGTCAAGGACGATCAAAAATCAACATGTTATCAACAACAAAATCCTCATTTATCAACACAAACCATCAATTCTCATATCAATTAACAACTAACCACAACCAACAACAACAACACAAGTCCTAAGCATACTAACCATAATCTAAATACGGTTTCTAACATGGAAAACACATTAAAACACGTAAATGATATCGAGTAACCCTTCACCGTTACCTTTTCGCGCCTTTAAACGGTTTCTAAACCTTCCTAGTCTCCACCTACATACAATTAGATAATAAAAGATGAATTTCATTCACCTTGAGAAAGACGGATAATTTAAAAAGCGAGAAAGACGGTAATTTTATTACCAATACGGATAGGGGAAGATAAGAGGGAAAAAAATAAGACGAACTTACGTGAATTTGAACAAGAAATGAAGGCGTTATGACGAATCTAAGCTTGGAAGAAATGGAAGCTAGGTTTTTGATGGGGTTTTCTAGTAAAGAAGAAAGAGTTGAATTGTGAGAATGAATTAAAGTTAGGGTTTGAGGGAGTAGATGTAGGAGAAAGTCAATGAAAGTCAAAGGCGGCTCAAAAGTCAAGAAAAGTCAAACTCGCCTTAAGACGGGATTCTCATGGAATCTCGCGGAAATCCCAAATACGAACTCGGAAATTCTAAATTCGACTCGGAAAAATTAAATTTACGATTAAAACTATATTTCACTGAAAAGTATCCGTAAAATATGTTTACTAGAAAAATAGGGTACATTTGCGGGTGTTACATTGTCACGTGCGTTGTTTGAGTGCCTTGACGTGGCTGGGTCTCGATTCATTTTTGTTTGCCTGACTTGAAAGTCAATGAGCACCCTTACTTGCATTGTCACAAAGGTACTCAGTATATTTATTTTTTGTCGTCACCCTGTCATTTTTTTTTTTAGACTTAGCGGGTGACGCATTTTTTTTTTGTTTGACTTCGAAGTCAATGGGTGGTATCCTAACTTGTCGTAAGGATGATCCATCTTTCTTGTGATATCACCCTGTCATTATCTGACTTGGCGGGTGATTTTTTTTATTTTACTTGAAAGTTGACGAGTATCCTAATTTGTCAAAGGGTAGCTCCATTTTATTTGACTTGGAAGTCATTGCGTACCCAAACTTATTGTAAAGATACCTTTTACAATTTTTTTTTTTGACGTCACCCTGTCATTATCTGACTTGACGGATGACATATTTTGCCCGGGTGATAACCTCGCCTCCACATATTTCGGGTTGGTTCTTGCCGGGTGACACATTATCAAAGACTGACGTCTCTTTAAGCAAATTGCCTATTCTGTATTTTTCTTATTTGCAAACTTTCCATAATGTTTAACTTTCCAATGGAGCACAAATTGGTAGGTACACTACCAAAACTCTACCGAATATTTTAATCTTTTAGGAAAATAGTGTCTTTCTATAATTCTTCCACGTTAGGGTTTAAAGAAAACCAATGCCTATATATAGCAGGCTATTCCCGACTGCCATTGATGCGAAACTTCCTAATTGTATGTATTTTTTTTTTCTTCTAGTTCGCAATTCTTGCTTTTTAGCCATGATTTTAATCGTCCTGCTCTTCCCCTCAGAGGCGAACTTACCAGGTAGCAAGGGGTAGCACCTGCTACCCCATCCAAAAAAAAAATATGATAAAAAAATTACTTGCTACCCCAATAAATTAATTTTATGATATAATTATGCTATTATTTAGTAATTTGGGAAGTTATATTTCCACAAAAATAGTTGTGTTTCCTAAATAAACTCAACCATATTAAAAAAAATTATAATTTCCTATTCAAAAGATAACTTACAGTATTTATTCCTAAAAAAACTCCAACCATATTCTATTTGTTCTTAAAAAACTGGTACTTTGACTACTTGTCGAGTTGCCTACTTGCCTGATTCTTCTTCTTCCTTCCCGTCTTCCCGATCCCGCGCTATTGAAGCTATAATTTGCCATTAACGATAGCCAACGGAGCTTCCTTTGTTTTGAGATAATTACTAATTATCATCTAATTGTTTTGAAGTTGAGTTAATCTTCTGATTTGATTTGAGTAATATCAATTGTTGATAGATGAAGTTGAAATTAAGGGAATAAAGAAAGGGAAAGGTAGAGAGTGGAGACTCAAAGATAAATATGAATTGAAAAATAAAGTGACTTGCAGTAGCCAGAAGAGACTTAGAGTAGTAGACTTGCAGTAGAGACTTAGAGTAGAGATAATTATGGAGGCGTGGTCCGTGGAGCATTGGTAAATGGTATAGCCCATTAGCTTGGCAATTGTAATTAGTAGATATAGGGCACCTACCTGCTAGGACTTGTATAATTGCAAATTTGTAACTTGTATTGAGTTTTGTTTAAGACGGGTATTCTCCGTCTTAAGCTAAGACGGTCAAATACTACTACATAATTGTACTAAAATAATTTTTTTGTTATTTTCTAGGCAACAAGTGAGATAATTTTATATCTATTTCACTTGTCTTAAATTTAAGACGGAGATTGTCCGTCTTAAATGAGACTTTGTGTATTATTGTGGTCTTAAAGTTTTAGAATACAAGCTATAAATAAGGTATATTAACGTTGTTTAGTAATTTGTTGACTATATTAATAAATTAACAGATTGATCATTAAAAATTTCAGAATGAAAAGAACTAAAACGACACCTATTACGAGCTTTAATTTTCTCGAAAAGACAACGCAATGATGATACACAAAATCAACGGAGTTCTAGTCCTTTAGGTGAACCTGAAATTGAAATTGAAGAGCCCCAAGATGGTGAAACTGAAATAGGTACTAGCTCAAATGATTGTATAGGGCCAATTCTAGATAGGTTGACCGATTTTGATGTTATTTCTCTTCCACAAGATCCTGGGTTAAGGAGAAAGTTAACAGATTTCCACATCAATGACCGTGATATAATAAGAAGAGAATATGTTCGAAGAGGTCCATGCCAACCTCGTGAACACAAATTTCCAAAGACAAAGCGTAATTTTGTTGTTGCGTGGTTTGATAAGTTTGAACCTTGGTTAGAGTATAGTAAAGAAAAGGATGCGGCATTTTGTTTTGTTTGTTATTTATTCAAGAGTGACTTCGTATCAGGTGGTGAGGCTTTTGTGAATGAGGGGTTCAGAACTTGGAGTAAAACCGATGCATTTAATAAGCATGTTGGTAATCATATGAGTGCTCATAATAACGCTGACAACGTCAAATATTGTCGTGTCTAGTAGTATTTTTTAGAGTCTTTCGTCTTACTTTTTACGGGTCATTAGCTATGTTTTATGTTAGTTTTAGTTTTTGTAATAATGTTAATATTTAGTGTTTTAAGTCATTTTTAGAGTCAAATCCCGAAAGTCAATAAAAGTCAAACCCGAAAAACCCGAGACCCAAAAACCCGGAACTTGAAGTGGGCTAGCAAGGAATCATCAAGGTTTGAAGACCAAGCCCAATGGGTCAATGGAAGTCAAGGCGGGGTCAATATCCATGGGGTCAACGAAAGTCAAGAAGGAAAACAAGGCAAAAATCTGGCAGTGCTCGACGCAGCCTGCGTCGTAGGACGCAGCCTGCGTCATCTCTCAGCACGGGTTTTTCTCATTTTCTCGTCTTGTCTTTTGGAAGCCCATCTTTCAAGGCCCCTAGGTTTGCGGACCAAGGGTATAAAAGAAGATTTCTGAAGAGAGGCAAGGGAGGAAGCATTCACCATACAACATCATATTTTCCTTAGCATTTCTCTCTTTTTGTTCTTCAAGTTTGGCTTTTGTAATGGGTTTTTACTTAGAAATTGGTTGTATTAAGAAGACTATGGGTAGCTAATCTTCTTTTGCTTAGTGTAATTTGAACAAGTTCTTCCCTTTTAGCATTGTAAGACTTTTTAATCCTTCCTTCTCTATTTAATTCCATCTTCCTTTGTTGATTTTCTTTGTTGAATGAATTGTTGTTAGGACTAACCATCTTAGTAATTGTTTGTTTGATTAAATTGCTTTGTCTTGATGAATTTGGTTGATTTGTCTTGATATTTGTTGAAGCAACTTGAAAGATTGTAACTTTGGTTTAAAAGTTAGAATCTTTTGAGTGGATTTTGGATTATCATGTATTTAGAACATGGTTTAATGTTTTAGTTCATGATTCTAGCATGCTTCTTTGGTTTGGTGCTTAAAGCTTGCATCTTTGTTTATGCTTATGATTTAATAAGTATGGGTTTAGTTGTATTGGGTCATTTATGGATGGTTTAATTCATGGTGGCTAATTCTTAGAAGTTTTTGCTATAGATAATTAGAGAAGGGAGGAAAGGAGGGACCTTTACTTTGTTAAATTATGGGGGAACTTGGGATAATTGCACTAAGTTGTTTTTCCTTATTTGAAATCTTTGATTATTTAGTTGTTATTGGTGATTCTAGGATTGACAATCATTTCTCATGAAAAACTTTCTCCCTATTTGTTATCTACATGTTTACCATTGTGAATATCATAGTTTGTAAGTAATTCTAGTCTTTGTTTCAATTAGTGTTTAACTTGTGATTAGATTAATTAATTTGTTTAATCAGTTTTTAGCAAGAGTCTAGATTAGATTATTAGCATTCATCGCCTTCTCTTGGGTTCGATCCTTGTCTTACCCTTACTACCCTTTACTTAGGTTAGTTTGAGCCTAGATTTGGTTTTATAAATTGTTATTTGGCATAGCTAGTTTCCGGAATTAACGACCCCGAAAATAAGCCCGTCAAACGCCATGAAGAATTTTGATGTTTTTATAATAAACAAAAATCTTCTATTGCATGTTGCTTTGAAAATTATACCAATGAAGCTAAAAGTGACTATCGTATCCGATTGGAGGCTTCAACAGATGCATTACGGTTTATTACTTTACAAGGGTTGGCATCTCGTGGTCATGATGAAAGTGATGAATCCTTAAACCAAGGTAATTTCCTAGAGCTTAGGAAAACATTTGCAAAGCGCGACAGTAATGTTACTAGAGCTCTTTTTGATAAAAAGGTACCTGAAAATTGTACTCTCACCTCATCTAGAATTCAAAAACAAATTGTTAATGTTTTTGCAAATGAGACCACTAAAAGAATTATAGAAGAACTAGATAGTGGATTTTTTGGTATCCTTGCCGATGAGTCAGCTGATATAGCTGATAAAGAACGGATGGCTCTTTGTTTGCGGTATGTTTATAAAATAGGGGAGGTGAAAGAAAGACTTTTAGGTGTTGTGCATGTGGGTGACACTACTTCCTTGACACTTAAAGTTGCAATAGAAAAGCTTCTAAATGCAAATTCTCTTACTCTTGCTAGTGTTAGAGGTCAAGGCTATGATGGTGCTAGTAATATGAGAGGCTCAATTAACGGTCTTAAAACCTTAATCATGAAGGAGTCTCCATCTGCTTATTATGTTCATTGTTTTGCTCATCAACTCTAGTTGACACTTGTTGCGGTGGCTAAGAAAAATGTTGATTGTAGTGTCCTTTTCGATTCACTTGCTCTTTTACTCAATGTGATTGGAAGTTTGTGTAAACGAAAAGATATTCTCCGAGAAAAACAAGCCGAAAATGTGTTAAAAGCATTACGAATGGGAGAACTTGTATCTTGAACTGGCTTAAATCAAGAGAAAGGTTTATGTAGGCCCGGTGATACTCGTTGGGGATCTCACTTTAAAACCATTTTGCATGTGTTTGATTTATTTCCTTCCATTCTTGATGTTCTTGATGCCATTGGTGAATTCTGTGATGGAAGTGAGCTAGTAAAGGTGGAGAGTCTTGCATTTACTATGCGAACATTTGATTATGTTTTTATTGGACAATTAATGATTACTATCTTTGGGACTACTAATGCATTGAGCAAAGCTTTACGACACAAAGATCAAGATATCGTGAATGCTATGGCTCTTGTTCATGTAACAATAAAGAATTTACAAAAGATTAGAGAAGATGGATGGATTTCACACATGGAAAAGGTGACATCATTTTGTCAGAAGTATGAAATTGGTATTCCTATCATGAGTGATGCAGCAGGAGCTCACCCAAGGGGCCTTGATGATCAAGCCATATACAAGACAAGCTTGACCCCTCAGATGGAAGCTCGAATTACAAGGTCTAAACAACAAGCTATGACAAGTCAAGAGCAACCCAAGCCAAGCCACCCCAATGAAGAAGACAGTTCAGGGTTCAACAACCCATGCCCATCCCCAACACAACCCACATTACCCACACAAAACAGAAACAGAGCCATTCAGGCCCAGACAGACCAGTTAACAAACCCAGCCTCTAGGAGGTACACCAGGGCATCCCAACCACCCCCACTATGGCCTACCATCAAGACAACCCTCTAAGCTACAAGTTTGCCCAGGACAAACCATTTTGAAGTCTAGTAAAAACCCATGAAACAGACACCCCAAAGCTAGAGTCCAGTAAACAGCATAGCAGAGGTAGTACATGCTCAGATGATGTTTTCTTTTGTTTAAGTCAACTTGTCTTCATCTAAGGCAGGTTTATCTATGTCCTCATAAGAGTGGAGAGTTCCAAGGAGCAACAAAACACCCAGAGCAAAGCACGAGACAACAAGATCAACAGATTTCCATTTCAGGAAAACTCCAAGAACTACTTTATTTGCTTTTGCTCAGTCTGTTTTCTTTTGTGTTTTGTGTCTGTTCTTTATAGTTGTTAAGCTCGTCCTCTTGTGAGGCCCTTAATTAATGTCAGTAGAAGTAGTTTAGATCCTAAGCTGGCCCTTGGATGATACATACATCCAATGGTTCACAAGATATCAGTCCCTCTATATAAGGAGGTCTTGTATGTTGTTGTAAGCAGACTTTTATGAATGAATGAATTAAACTTTGAGAAATCACTCAATGTTATCAAACTTGTGCTAAGAGCTGTAGTTTGAAGCAAGCCTGATACACCTCCAAGGTGTTTGATCAGTGCCTTGTATTGTGAGCTAAGTTATACCTGTGCTTTGCTGTGGTTTAACTTACTTGCTGTTGAGGTTAGTCTAGGGTGTTTGTGCTTTGCTGTAACACTTGAAACTGTCTCTAAAACCAGTCTTGAATCCTTTTTCTCTTGTGCTTTGCTGTAGAGGATTGTATCCAAGTCATATCCCTTGAATCTTTCAGTTAAACAACTCACAATCTCTAAAACAACATCCCTTGTTACTTGATATTGTTTTCAGTTTGAGTCAAGCTAATCAAATCACTTAAAACTTGTGAACCTTAGTAGTTTACACTCCAAATTGGTTATCAGAGCTTTGGTTGAGAGTCTTAGTGAGTTCATTTTCCCTAACTACATTTAAAAACACAAAAATAGCCCAATGAGTGAAGAGAGACTAGCAGGAGTAGAAGCAAGGATGGAGGATCTGGCTGGGATTGTAACCACCCTAACCAGAACCTTGGACCAGGTTATAGGCAACCATTTGCTTGCTGGAGGGAGAGGTAGAGGACGTGGAAGAGGCCAAGGAGGAGGCAGAGGAAGGCCACCTGATGATGAGGAGTACCAGACTCAGATGACTCAACAAGAAGCAGAGCTTCCATCCACAGGAACACAGACAAGCATCTTAAGGTAGATATCCCTGAGTTTTCTGGTAGTCTTAATCCTGATGACTTGTTAGAATGGCTTAGAGAAGTAGAAAGGATCTTTGAGTACAAGGGATACAATGATTCCAAGTCTTTTAAAGTAGCCATCCTTAAACTGAAAGGGTATGCTTCCCTTTGGTATGAGACTATGAAAGGGTTAAGGGCTAGGGAAGGTAAGGAACCCATCAAGTCTTGGACTAAACTGAAAAAGAAACTGTTAGACAAATTTGTTGCTAAGGATTACACCCAGGATCTGTTTATCAAGTTGTCTAAGTTGAAACAAGGAGACAAACCTGTTGAATCCTATCTGAGGGAGTTTGAACAACTCACCTTACAATGTGATATAAATGAGAAACCTGAGCAAAGGATTGCTAGGTACTTAGAGGGTCTAGATAAGAACATTGCTAACAAGGTTAGGATGCAACCTCTGTGGTCATTTGATGATGTTGTCAACCTATCTCTGAGAATTGAGAAGATAGGGAAGACTAAGCCTGCTACACCAAAACCTGTTAGGCCTTTTCAAACCAGACCTTATAGTGGGTTTAGAACCATGGATACCCCCAAGACAGCACCCCCACCTATCTTAGACAAGGGTAAGGGCATCATGGGTCAAAAGCCAAGCACTTCATTGACTGAGAACAGAATTAGGTGCTTCCAATGTCAAGGCTATGGACATTTCAGGAAGGATTGCCCTTCTAAGAAGACCTTAACCATAATGGAAGTTGAGGCTTGGGAGAAAGAGGGTCTAGTTGAGTATGAAAGGGATGAGCCTGAGGTTGAAGAAGTGGTGAGTGAGGAAGAAGAGTCTAGTCAGGAAGCAATAGTGGCACTCCCTGACACAGGCCACAGCTTAGTCCTATGGAGAGTAATGCATTCACAACAGATACCTTTGGAGGAGGATCAAAGGTCCCTCATTTTCAGGAGCAGATGTACCATACAAGGGAGGGTTTGTAACCTTATTATAGATGGAGGTAGTTGTACCAATGTGGCTTCTGTTACTATGGTTGATAAGCTGAAGTTGAGCACTCAAGATCACCCTCACCCCTATAAGTTGAGATGGCTGAGTAAGGGAGCAGAGGTTAAGGTGGATAAGCAATGCATGGTCCCTTTCTCCATTGGCAGTGTGTACAAGGATGAAGTATTGTGTGATGTGGTTCCAATGGATGCCTGTCACTTGCTATTAGGAAGGCCATGGGAGTTTGATAAAAGCTCCATACACCAAGGAAGAAGCAATACCTATTCTTTCAAGCATGGGAGCAGGAAGGTGACATTAGCCCCCTTGCCACCACACCAGAAGAGCTATGGAAGTCCAAGTATGGCTGAGGATTTTAGTGGAGTTGTATTTCTATCTGAGTCAGCAATGGTCAAGGAGTGTAGTGAGGAGCAACCTATAGTAATGCTGCTATCAAAGGAAGTTCAGGAAGAAGAGTCTAAGGTGATCCCTGCAGATGTTAAGCCCCTCATTGATCAGTTCAAGGAAGTGTTTCCAGAGGAACTTCCTGATGGCTTACCCCCTTTGAGAGGGATTGAACACCAAATAGACCTTGTGCCAGGGTCTGTACTACCTAATAGACCAGCCTACAGATGTGATCCTAAGGCTACACAAGAGCTACAAAAGCAAGTTGGAGAGTTGATGAGTAAAGGGTTTGTAAGGGAGTCATTAAGCCCTTGTGCTGTGCCTGCATTGTTGGTTCCTAAGAAGGATGGGACTTGGAGGATGTGCATAGATAGCAGGGCTATCAACAACATCACAGTCAAGTATAGGTTCCCTATACCTAGGCTTGATGACATGTTGGATGAGCTAAGTGGCTCAAGGTTCTTTTCTAAGATTGACTTGAGGCAAGGTTACCATCAATTGAGGATCAGAGAAGGAGATGAGTGGAAGACAGCCTTCAAAACAAAGCATGGCCTTTATGAGTGGCTTGTCATGCCCTTTGGCCTGTCAAATGCCCCAAGTACCTTCATGAGATTGATGACAGAGGTGCTTAGGCCTTGCCTAGGGAGATTTGTGGTGGTATACTTTGATGATATCCTCATCTACAGCAAGAGCAAGGATGATCATTTGAGGCATCTTGAGGCTGTGTTTGAAATACTTAAGGAGAGCAAGCTCTTTGGGAAGCTTGAGAAGTGCACCTTCATGACTGAGGAAGTCAAGTTTCTAGGATATGTGGTCTCTGGTAGAGGCATTTCAGTTGATCAAGACAAGATCATGGCAGTCCAGTCTTGGCCTATCCCTAGGAGTATTACAGAAGTAAGGGGATTCCATGGCTTAGCATCCTTCTACAGAAGATTCATTAAGGACTTTAGCACCATTGCAGCACCTCTCACTGAGTGCATGAAGAAGGGAGAGTTCACTTGGACTGAGAATGCTTTACAGGCTTTCAAACACATGAAGAAGCTCTTGTGCAGTGCACCTATCCTAAGATTGCCAAACTTTGATTGCCTATTTGAGGTTGAATGTGATGCAAGTGGAGTGGGAATTGGAGCTGTCCTCATCCAAGAGAAGAAACCTGTAGCCTACTTTAGTGAAAAGCTAAGTGGTGCCAAGCTAAACTATTCTACATATGATAAAGAGTTCTATGCTCTTGTCAGAGCTCTGAGGCATTGGAGTCATTACCTGAAGCCCAAACCTTTTGTCTTACACTCTGATCATGAGGCATTGAAGTACATAGGAGGCCAGCATAAGCTCAGTCACAGACATGCTAAGTGGGTGGAGTTCCTTCAGTCATTCACCTTTTCTAGCAAGTACAAAGAGGGCAAACAAAATGTGGTGGCTGATGCATTGTCTAGGAGGTACACTCTGCTATCAACTATGGAGCAAAGGGTTCTTGGTTTTGAGTTCATGAAGGATATGTATCAAGAAGATCCAGACTTTGCAGAGGATTGGTTGGCACAGAAAGAGGGAACAAGAACCATTGATTCACCCTACACTTTGCAAAATGGATTCTTATTTAAAGGAAACAAGCTGTGTGTTCCCAGAGGATCTTATAGGAATCTATTGATTAAGGAGGTACATGGAAGTGGCCTTGGAGGACACTTTGGGGTTCAGAAAACTGTGGACATACTACAAGATCAATTCCATTGGCCTAAGATGATGGGAGAAGTTCAAATAGTGCTCAGAAGGTGTGGAGTTTGTCAAAAGGCCAAGAGTTCTTTCCAAGCAGGACCTTACACTCCCCTACCAGTCCCATGTAGGCCTTGGGAGGATGTTAGTATGGATTTCATAATGGCATTACCTAGGACAGCAAGAGGGAAGGATTCTATCATGGTGGTTGTGGATAGGTTCAGTAAGATGGCACATTTCATTGCATGCAAGAAGACTGAGGATGCTGTGAGTGTAGCAGAGCTATACCTTGATGAGGTGGTGAGGTTACATGGAGTTCCAAGGACCATTGTGTCTGACAGAGACACAAAGTTTATGAGCCATTTCTGGAGGACATTGTGGAAACTGCTTAACACTAGGTTATTGTTTAGTACCTCCCATCACCCTCAAACTGATGGCCAAACTGAGGTGACTAACAAGACCTTGGGAAGAATCTTGAGGTGTATAGTCAGCAAATCTCTCAAGGATTGGGACTTGAAGTTGGCTCAAGCAGAGTTCTCTTTCAATAGAGCTCCATCAGCAGCCACAGGCCACTCCCCCTTTGAAGTGGTCTATGGTACTAACCCCTTAATGCCTTTGAGTTTGTCTAATGTGTGCAGGTCAGAAGTCCACTATGATGCCAAGAAGAGGGTGGAACAAATGTTAAAACTCCATGAATCAGTCAGGAAACAAATTGAGAAGGCTAATGATCTGTACAAGAAGAATGCCAAGGTTCCTAAGACCAAGAAAGACTTTGCACCAGGAGATCTAGTATGGATCAACCTAAGGAAAGAAAGGTTCCCTTCCAAGAGAAAGAACAAGCTAGAGCCAAGAGCAGATGGTCCTTTTCAAGTCATAGAGAAGATAGGTCCCAATGCCTACAAAATTGATCTACCAGGAGAGTATGCAGTCCATGGGACATTCAATGTTGGAGATCTTAGTCCTTTCTTTGAAGACTCTGAGGGAGAAGAAGACACAGGCTTGAGGTCAAGCCCTTTTCAACCTGGGGAGGCTGCAGCAGGAGCTCACCCAAGGGGCCTTGATGATCAAGCCACATACAAGACAAGCTTGACCCCTCAGATGGAAGCTCGAATTACAAGGTCTAAACAACAAGCTATGACAAGTCAAGAGCAACCCAAGCCAAGCCACCCCAATGAAGAAGACAGTTCAGGGTTCAACAACCCATGCCCATCCCCAACACAACCCACATTACCCACACAAAACAGAAACAGAGCCATTCAGGCCCAGACAGACCAGTTAACAAACCCAGCCTCTAGGAGGTACACCAGGGCATCCCAACCACCCCCACTATGGCCTACCATCAAGACAACCCTCTAAGCTACAAGTTTGCCCAGGACAAACCATTTTGAAGTCTAGTAAAAACCCATGAAACAGACACCCCAAAGCTAGGGTCCAGTAAACAGCATAGCAGAGGTAGTACATGCTCAGATGATGTTTTCTTTTGTTTAAGTCAACTTGTCTTCATCTAAGGCAGGTTTATCTATGTCCTCATAAGAGTGGAGAGTTCCAAGGAGCAACAAAACACCCAGAGCAAAGCACGAGACAACAAGATCAACAGATTTCCATTTCAGGAAAACTCCAAAAACTACTTTATTTGCTTTTGCTCAGTCTGTTTTCTTTTGTGTTTTGTGTCTGTTCTTTATAGTTGTTAAGCTCGTCCTCTTGTGAGGCCCTTAATTAATGTCAGTAGAAGTAGTTTAGATCCTAAGCTGGCCCTTGGATGATACATACATCCAATGGTTCACAAGATATCAGTCCCTCTATATAAGGAGGTCTTGTATGTTGTTGTAAGCAGACTTTTATGAATGAATGAATTAAACTTTGAGAAATCACTCAATGTTATCAAACTTGTGCTAAGAGCTGTAGTTTGAAGCAAGCCTGATACACCTCCAAGGTGTTTGATCAGTGCCTTGTATTGTGAGCTAAGTTATACCTGTGCTTTGCTGTGGTTTAACTTACTTGCTGTTGAGGTTAGTCTAGGGTGTTTGTGCTTTGCTGTAACACTTGAAACTGTCTCTAAAACCAGTCTTGAATCCTTTTTCTCTTGTGCTTTGCTGTAGAGGATTGTATCCAAGTCATATCCCTTGAATCTTTCAGTTAAACAACTCACAATCTCTAAAACAACACCCCCTTGTTACTTGATATTGTTTTCAGTTTGAGTCAAGCTAATCAAATCACTTAAAACTTGTGAACCTTAGTAGTTTACACTCCAAGTGATGTGTATGTGGTTCCGGGGAGACACAGGCGTCGAAAAAATGAAGTGGATAATCTTTCTCATTTTCGAAGAGAAGTGTTTTTGAGCTTGATTGATCAAATTTTACAAGAAATTGAAGATCGATTTGACGAGAGAAGCAAAGATTTACTTATTTGTATGTCTTGCTTCAGTCCTCGAGATCGATTTTATTCATTTGATATTACACAATTGGTTCGACTAGCTCGGTATTATCCTTGTGAATTTTCAAGTGTTGATTTGATGCACTTTGAATATTAACTTCGCAATTTCGTTGAAGATGTTAAAAATGATGATAGATTTTGGAAATTAGAGAGCCTAAACGATCTTTCAATGAAGCTTGTTGAGACAAAAAAACATTTGGTGCTTTTAAAGGTCTATTTGCTCCTCAAACTTGTATTGGTTCTTCCTGTGGCTACAGCAAGTGTCGAAAGGGCTTTTTCGGCAATGACATATATAAAGAATAAAGTTCGCAATAGCATGGGAGATGATTTGTTGAATGATAATTTAGTTACTTTTATAGAGAGAGATTTATTTTGTACGGTTACTAACGAAGAACTCATAAACCATTTTCAAAATATGAGATCCCGTCGATTACGATTAGATTAATATTTAATATTTTCGCATTGAATTTTTAGTTTGGAATTTATGACTTCTATTTATTATCTAGTGGTATAATTTTTTTTTTTATAATTATGACGTATATTTTTTTCCGCTACCCCATATTTAAAATCCTGGGTTCGATCGGCTTGATTTCTCGTGTTTGTCCAGCAGCCTAACAATCTCGAGTATAACAAATCCAAGTAAGTGACCTTTCCTGTTTGCGCATGGACATATTTTCTCTTCAAATTTTAACCTTGCTTTGGTGCGGTTATATTCTGCATTGACCATGTGTCTTTACGTCAAATTTTTTTTTTTACTGTGATATATTATCTCAAACCAGTCTGGAATCGTTTATTCGTCGGCTGAGTATTCGGCGGGGTTTCGAAGTAAGTCGTCTTTGATAGGAACCTATGATACTTCCTTGCAGGATTTTTTTTCTTTCGGAATATTGGTAGTACGTCGTCACGGCCTCAACTTTGCCTAGAAGTTCTCCGTTTTGACCCATCATTAACTAAATCCGACCTGAATTTTGAACGACTTACATCGTAACTTGACCCGAATCTTATAGGCCTAAATTTCTGCTCCGACATTGAACAAAATATGTACAGAAATTCCAAACCGAACTTCCCCCTTTTTTTTTTTTAACATAGTCCTAGTTCAGACAAGATGAATTAGTGACCATTGAAGCCAATGATCTCGGCGGGATTGGTTTTTGATAGGTTTGATTGTTAAGACGAGTGACGATAAGAAAACAAAGCATGGCTTGCATATCAATGGTCAGTGGGTATTAGTCTTTTCTTTTGACGATTAAAATATGTATTTATGGCAAGAGGTGGGTGTCTCCCTTTTTTTTTGTGAAATAATAATAATAATTTTTTTTTTTTTCCTTTTTTTTTTTTGCAGTTCAACGTCCTTGGAGTTCGCGTTTGGTATTGACTCTTACTGCGTTATTCTCACGACAGTTCCCTCCTCTTTTTTTTTATTTGTGTATACCTCCAATTTTTTGTCTACTTGTTTGTGTGTGTTGGAGATATTGAATGGAGATTTAAAGCTAGTTCGGTTGGGCCATCAGTTTACTCCGGTCGGATCATTTCGGCTCTCTTCGGAGTTGTCATGCAATGTACCCGATCCGTCGACCGCATGCAGATAAAGGGTCTACGCCGGGTCGAATCATTTCGATTCTCCTTTGGAGTTATCATGCAATGTACCCGACCTATCGACAAAAGAGACTGCGAGATACTCCCGGTCGGATCATTTCGGTTCTCTTCGGAGTTGTCATGCAATGTACCCGATCCGTCGACCGCATGAAGACAAAGGGCCTACTCCGGGTCGGATCATTTCGATTCTCCTTTGGAGTTATCATGCAATGTACCCGACCTATCGACAAAAGAGACTGCGAGATACTCCGGGTCGGATCATTTCGACTCTCTTCGGAGTTCTCATGCAATGTACCCGATCCGTCGACAGAGAGAAAATGCGACACCCCTTTTTTTTTTTTTTTTACATGCGAAGACAAGACATGTTATTGCCAGCATGACTGGTATATCGTGATTTTATTGACGCATGTCTTATTTCATATGCAGGTCGCAATGGTAAATTTCAAGGAGCTATGTCAGGATAACGTCACCTATCTCTCTTTAGTCGATGAAGAAGACGATGCCGCTGATTCTGGAACTTGTTTGATCAACCGTCAGTCCTTGCGTGATTTAGATGGTTCTGAGCCGAGTACTGTCGACAAGAACTATTTTGATCCTAAGATGTCAGAGCAACTAGACCTTCATAAGCCAAGAACAACTGCTCGGCATGTTCTGAAGAGTACTTACAAATTGTCAAGTTCTAATTCTCACTACTTCTCCATGCTTGGACGAGATATTCTATTAGGCTGTGTGAGATGGAGCGGAAACTATGTGAAGATGTATGGTGAATTCTATTATATTCCGGAATACAGGGAGTGGACTGAGGATGTCCTAGCACGATACAATGACATTTTAAAATCCGCTTCTATCAACTCTGCCGTATATGCGTCATTATACACATACAACAAGGATGTGCAGATTATACGTGCCTTTTGTGAGTGTTGGTGTTATGCTACGAACACACTTCACACAAACATAGGTGAATTGTCAATTTCCTTGTGGGATCTCCATAAATTAGGTGGTCTGCCTATAAATGGGGAAATTTATGACGAAACCAACCCGCGGCTAGAAAAATTCTTAGATAGAGACAGCCAAGGGAATAGACTGGTTCCTGGATCCTGTTATTATCTATTCACCGCCTTTTGCCATCTTGTGAGACAATCTGAAAATAAAGGCAAGGTTACTGCAGAACAATGGATCAAGTTTTGGTGTAAGAGGGAGATAACTTATAAGTCTCCTACTAAGGCACGAAAGACTAGCGGTCTTCCAAAGAAGACACAGAATCCTAGTGGAGAGCTTCCGCCACGCCCAACAGAATGGGCCCCTGCAGAATTAGCTGTTTTTAAAAAAGTTGGCGTCATTAACTCTTACAGGGACAGAGTCTACTTAGCCGCGTTCCTGTCTTGTTGGTTGTGCGTGTTCGTTCTACCAGAGACTGATGATAGAAAGATCAGATCAGAGACGTTTGAGATAGCTAGCTTAATGGGTGAAGGTCATACGTTTAGTCTTGCTACCCCAGTGTTGGCGACTATCTACAGAGGCTTAAATGATATGGTCAAATCTCAAACCCCAGCATTTTCTAAAGCGTTCTTCCCTGCCCATTATCTTTATGGTTGGCTTGCACGTTATTTTCTGGTTTATCATGTAATGGAATCACCCCCCCTACCCCAGGTCCTTCCATGGTTGCTTATTCTGGAGTTCAAGGAGCCAAAGCTTATACATCTAAAGTTGCGCGTGACCTTATCCACGGTGGGAATGAAGTCAACGTAAATTGCTTTATATTGCATAGAAACAAGGTTGAAGTTCTTTGTGACGATGATAACCTAGATAATATAAAGTTCAGCTACCTCATCTCTCTTCGTTCCTCATACTTACCATTGCGTCTAGGTAACTCAATTTACCTTGAACCATACAACCCTCATCGATTCAGCAGACAATTTGGCTTTTGCCAGGACGTTCCTGGTATGTTAGTTCGTGCGTCCGATGAGCGTATTATCCGTTGCCGTGAAGCGTTGAGGTTTTGGCGACTCTTATTGTTTTCAAGGACTCAATCTAAAGTGGTCCTCCCTAGTTCCTCAATCAGATGGTATGAGAATTCCACCACTAATTTTAAAAAATGGTGGGGCCATGCTGGTGTAAGTGACCTGCGAAAGAATGTAGAAAAACTTACATCTTCCCCTACTGCTGGCCTAGAGAAAGAAGGGAATCACTCCCAGATTGACAAGAGTGGTTCTAGCCAACACCCCTTAAAAAGGGATTTGAGTGGAGTGCGTGGAAAGGCAAGTAACCAGGATGAAGATAGATCTCATAGTGATAGAGCATCTGATGTTGATCCCAAGCATGGACGTGGTGAAAAAAAGAAAGCACGTGCAGTAGATACGGATGATAATGAAGTGATGTTCGCTGGGCTCTCTAGTGCCTCACGCATACCTTCTCAAGCATTGGTATTAATTTACTATTATTTGTTCAACGATTTCTCTTTTTTTTTTTTTTTTTTTAAAATCATGTTGTATATTTAACAGGAGGGTGACTTAGTTCAAGAAATAGGAGCATTAGGCGCAGACGATTACTATCTTGAATTAAATTCAAATCCATTTGTTCGAGCCTCCATGCTGAAAGAGGTTTCTCGAAAGGGAAAGGAGCTTTCCAAAATCGAGAAAACATTTCCATCAGATAATGTTCGCAAGTCTGGCTCACATGGTAGTCATACAGGGAGTTCTCTTGAGAGCAACAATGAAGCTACGGTGTGTATGCCTATCCCTATTAGCATGGCTTCTCCTTGTAATCCAAGGACGGGATTGAACTCGTCGAAGTTAGTGAATTATCCTAAACCTCCTGAAGTTTCACTTCGACCACCTCCATTATATCAAGGGATATTCAAACAGGCCTTGCGAGATGTATCCGATTTGTTTGTGACATAACTGAAGAACGCTGATTTTGAAGCAGTTGATGCAGTGGCAGCAAAGGCTAAAGGATGTTACGAGAGCATACGACAGCTTAGAGGCGATCCTACACAGTTAGTAGCACAAGTCGACTCTTATGTGGGTGCTGTGAACGCTTATCTTGCACTTCAGAGGCAGGCGGGTAAGCGTCATCGCCTTGAATCCTTGGAGAGGGACAAACTCTTGCAATATCAAAAGCTTGAGGAAGCAAAGGCACATCATAGTAAGGCTCAAGAGGACCTTGCAGCAGAGTCATTACTATTGTCAGAAATTAAGAGCAAGATAACTAGCCTTGCAGCTGAGTTGAAGCAGGCACAGGATATGGAAATAGAGCTACAAAGAAGTGTAGAAGCTAAAACTGAATCCTTGACTGACTTTCAAGCACAGGTTGAGAGTACGGAGAAGACCTTGGAAGAGCTTGAAGCTACTCCTGTTTTAAGTGTTGAAGAAGAGGCTCTAATCCAAGAACAAAGAGAGCACCTTGAACAAATGCGTGACTCGGTCCACTTTGATCCATAGACACTTAGATTTACATAACTATGTAATTTTATTAGTATTTCTATAATATCAACTAGTATGTAAGCCTTTTATTTCAAAACAAGTTTGACATTTTTTTTTTTTGAAGTAATAGAACTTTTCTTGGATTTATGGTCTCCATGTTTGTCATGTATTTGTTATTTGTTATTTGATTTAGCCGTTCACAGTTTAAACTCTTGCGGGCCAGGAGCATTTTTTGTTATTGTGTTTTTTTTTTTTTGGTGTGGCTGCATTTGAACAAGGTGTTTGCTCAAATTGCCTACGTACTCGCAAAGGTGCCAAGGGTGACAACTTGCAAGATCAAGCCAACGTAGTTCATGAGAAAGGTTTGATGTTTGTTTGGTGGTGTGGCTGCACTTGAGCTACATGTTCACCCAAGTTGGCTACGTACCTGTAAAGCATGAAATATACTTCACAGGATCAAGCCGACGTAGTTCATAAAATATGGAAGGGTTATTTTTTTGTGAGGGTTGTTCTTTTTGTGTTTTTGTTTTTTTGTTTTGTTTTTGTTTTGTTTTTTGTTTTTTTTGTTTTGTTTTTGTGCAGTTTGAACTCTTGCTTAGGAGATGGATTGGAGTTTACGCTCTTGCTTAGGAGCAGGATTGTTGAGGTTCAAGAGTAGTAGCGTTTCAAAAACTTCCCATTGATTGGGCCTACATGCACGCCATCTTCATCTACGATTTTGTAGGCACCATTTGTGTATACCTCCTTCACCACATAAGGGCCATCCCACTTAGAGGTGAATTTACCAATAGGCTTGTGAGAGGTGATGATTGGCCTTCGCACTGCAAGTACCAGATCTCCTGCATGGAAAGAACGAGGGCGCACCTTTTTGTTAAATGCGCGTGTCAACCTTGCCTGATAGCATTGGAGCTTCTGTTGGACCTCTAGTCTTTTTTCATCGAGAGCCTCTAACTCTGCCAATCGCAACTTGTCATTTTCATCTTCTGTGAGTCCCTCCTGAATCGCGATGCGTAAGGATGGGATCTGCAACTCTAAAGGCAGCACGGCCTCTACTCCATACACCAATGCATACGGGGTTGAATGAGTAGGTGTTTTATAAGTGGTACGATACGCCCATAATGTCTCGCCAATTCTTTCATGCCAGTCTCGTTTTGACTTTGCTACTACTTTTCTTAGCAAGTTGCAGAGTGTCTTGTTGAAAGCTTCAGCCAAACCATTTGCAGGAGCGTTGTACATTGATGATTTGTATTGCCTGAACTTGAACTTTTCTGCTAGACTTGTCATCAAATGGTTGAAGAATTGCTTCCCATTATCAGTTATGATTCGTTGAGGTATGCCATACCTAAAAATGATCTGGGTTCGAATGAACTCCACGACATTTTCTTTTTTGACTTCCCGTAGTGTGATGGCTTCTGCCCATTTTGAGAAGTAGTCAGTTCCGGCGAGAATGTACTCGTGCCCATTCGAGGCCTTCGGAATGAGTGGTCCCACAATGTCTAAACCCCAAGCTTTGAAGGGCCATGAAGAAACAGTAGGGTGTAATGGTTCTGGTGGTTGGTGTATGAAGTTTGCGTAGAAATTACAAGGTTCACACTTTTTCGCGAAGTCCATACAATCTTGCACCATGGTTGGCCAGTAATACCCCATTCTTTTTACACGATCATGAAGTTTAGGCCTAGACTGATGCGCACCACAAATGCCAGAGTGAGCTTCATGCATTGCTTCACCAGCTTCATCTTTACTTAAACACCTCAACCATTGTCCTAAGAAAGAACGTCTGTAGAGCGTGCCTTTGTAGTGAAGAAACTTTGGAGCGCGTCGACGTATCTCAACCTTGTGTCTAGGATCATCAGGTAGCTTTTGGTGGTCCAAGAAGTCAATGATAGGTTGACGCCAGTCATCTTCATCAGCTGTATAGACGCATATCATGTTTGTTGCATCTACATTTTCTTCTTCTTCAAGCAATGACACTGCCCAACGATTGCAGACTGGAACTTGCATGGACTCTTCTGCCCCCAGTGCCAAAGTGGCTGCAAGGTTAGCAAGCGCGTCAGCCAACTTATTGGCACTCCTCAATACATGACCAATATTAATGGAGTCAAGTTGATGAAGCAATTGTAGCGCCTGTCGATGGTAGGGAATCAGGTCTTCCTTTTTTACCTCGTATTCATCAAGGACTTGGTTGATCACCAGTTGTGAGTCCCCGTATATGTCCATATCCCTGACACCTATCTCGATTGCCATTTGAAGCCCAAGTATGAGAGCTTGGTATTCTGCCACATTATTTGAACACAAATGAGTGAGTGTGAATGAGTATGGCATGACATGATTTTGTGGAGATATGAATACAACTCCAGCTCCAGCTCCGTCCCGTCTTGCAGCACCGTCGAAGTACATCTGCCAAGGAGGGAGAACATCCACATAGAATATTTCTTCACCAGGTAAATCGTCTGAAAGTTCCCATTCTGCTGGGACTGGATGATCAGCAAAGAAGTCGGCAATAGCTTGACCCTTCATAGCCTTTTGAGGCACAAACACTAGGTCATATTGCTTAAGTAGAATTGCCCACTTTGCAAGTCTACCTGATAAGACAGGTCTGGAAAGTATGTATTTGATGGGGTCAGCTTTTGAGACCACATGTATAGTATGCGCTTGCATGTAGTGTCTCAACTTCTGGATGGCAAAGACTAATGCGAGACATATTTTCTCAATTGGAGAGTAATTCAATTCAGCTCCAACCAAGGTACGACTCAAGTAATAGAGCGCCCTTTCCTTGCGATCTTCGATTTCTTGGGCACACGTTGCCCCCAATGAGCGTTCTTGTGCGGCAATATATAAGACAAGTGGTTTTCCTGGAATTGGTGCCCCTAACACAGGTGCACTGGCCAAGTACTTCTTTATGCTATTGAAAGCATTTTTGCATTGTTCATCCCATTGAAATGGAGCATCCTTTTTCATGAGATGGCTGAATAGTTGACAACGGCCAGCTAGGTTTGAGATAAACCTGCGAATGTATGCTAAACGTCCCTGCAATCCGCGCAACTCCTTCAATGTCTTTAGTTCTGGCATTTCATTAATAGCTTTAATTTTTGTTTGATCAATTTCAATGCCTCTATGCGTGACCACAGTCCATCCTTCACCATCATCATCTTCATCCTTCTTATCCTCTTTCCTATCTTGAGTACTTAAGTTCGCTTTCAGTGGCGATGGAGGTAGTGACGATAATGACATGTTAACCCATAATTCCACAGGCTCCAAGCTTCCAAACTGCAACATACGCACGTACCACCCTTGATTAATAGTTGGCTCCTCAGGTTGGTCCGAGGTTGCAGTAGTTTGATTTGCAGCTACTGTTTCATCTAAGTCAAGGATGATCTTCCCATCTCTAGAGAGCTGCATTGTAACAACCCGAAATATACCCTATTTTTCTAGTGAAAATATTTTACGGATACTTTTCAGCAAATTAACTTTTAATTTAGAATTTATTGTTTCCAGTCGAATTTGGAATTTCCGAGTTCGTATTTGGAGTTTCCGCGAGATTCCATGAGAATCCCGTCTTAAGTCGTCTTTGACTTTTCTTGACTTTTGAGTCATCTTTGACTTTTCTTGACTTTTGAGTCATCTTTGACTTTTCTTGACTTTCGAGTCATCTTTGACTTTTCTTGACTTTTGAGTCGTCTTTGACTTTCGTTGAATTTTCCGACTCACCCCGTAATTTGAAAGACCGAAATTATATTTGAAAAATAATAAATTTAATTTATTTTTATTTATGATAATTTAATATAATTATTTTGAATTTATTCGGAATTTAAGAGAAGGTTTTACGGTTTCACCCCGAACGTCATTTAACTATTCCCGAGTCAACTTAAATCCCGAAACAAACCCGAAACCCGACTTTG
>JAIUZE010005234.1:0-15890 GCA_022085475.1 Heliosperma pusillum
GACATGCTACATTTGAGTGAAAATTGTAGTTATTTTCATTGAAATGATTTGATAAGTAACATAAAATGAACGGGATGTGACTACTAATGTCATGCGCATACCCATGACTTATATCTCACCACAAATACGAATAGGAACATCAATCACGCCGATTATATCGACACTAGGTGGTTTGCATCTCACCCCCTAGTGCTCAATAGGACAAAAAACTCTCATGGGGCAAACAAACCCCAATGGAACAACTAAATAATTGTGACTCACCATACTTAGCCAAAAAAAAAAACACTAAGTAAGGGAAACATAGACACATCCAAAATATCTAAGGCATACTCTCACAGTAAATAACATGTGCAAAGCGGACTAAACTAGATAAGACATGACTCAATCCTCCAGGTAGGCAAGCAATCATATTCTACTGTCTTATTCTAAACCCAACGTCAGACTCTCGGGATAAACGTACTTCAATTCGACAAAAGAAAAACATATCGCATCTGAGACCCGATACATGGCACATACAACCATACCAAAGCCGAGTAACCGTAATCCGTCAAAATGGCACATAAAACTCTAATAAAGGTATGAAATTAGGCGGAAGAGTAACTTTAATCTGACAACATGGCACATTAAACCGTACTATAGGCCCGAAAGAATGCAAATAGAGTCAAACTAGTTAGCAATGCACAATGACACCACCTAGCATGAGTGCAACATCTGATGGTCTGGTCGACCAACGCTAAGTGTTCGCCTCCTAATAGCATCGTCATACTCACACTACCATATTTAATAGACATCGGGATGTACTCTCACTATTTTAACCTTTATTCCAATAAGCAATGAGTGTACACAAGAATAAGAGTTTGATTCAACCGATACAAACATGATTCCAAATCCCACTCAAGGCAAACAAGGCACACATGAGTGAAGCATTCAAAAACCGTCATTAAACATGTGAATGAAACGTAAATAAAAGGTTCCAATGCTAACAAATGTTGATATACAACACAAGCATTAGAATAAAGGTGTAGACCATAACCAACGAGACAAAACAAAAAAAGAGGTAACAAACTGTAGATAACTCGAATCTACACCTTCCGCCAACCACCCAGTGATGATTGGGCCGCAAGTTTGGTATGCGGAATGATGTATGACGATTCTTAAGTTTATCGTCATGTGATAGCTCAAACGGTTGTGTCTACCCCTTGATCGTCATCTACGTACCGTTACGGTCGTTTTGACAGTCATTAGAGTCATTTTGGAGACCAGGTCAAAAACCGTTTTTTTATTTTTTTTTCTATAAACCGTCTTGTAAAACTGTGCCTGAACGCTCGAGAATATTCCGGATATTTTAATGTTTCAAAATTTATCTTTTCTCGGTAAAGTATGATCATATTTTATTTAGAAAAGAATTCGAAATCTACCGCAATTCTCATAAAGAAACGCGAAAATCTTTCTTTCAAAGTGGGAAACTGCTTGGGAAACGACGCAGCAGGTGCTGCGCCTCTTCCAAGAGTCGCAGTTCCTGCTGCGCCTCTTACTCTGTTCGTTTTACCTGTTTCCGGAATATTTTCTAGATTTATTTTTGTGTTCGAGTTATTCCATAACTCTTCGGATCTCTTCCTATATAAGGAGAGGTTCGTGCACACTTCAAAGGCACGCGAGTGTTCCGCCCCTTCTTTCTTTATCTTTGCATTCTAGACCTTGCTCTAAGCTTATTAACAACAACGTGCTTGATCAATCGACCACGTAAGCTCCGATTCTTCTGGGTACCTGTCACGTTATTGCATTGACCTACCAATTTAACCAGCTCAACAATAATCAATTTTAATCAACTTTAACTAATCATCGTTCCTCTTGCGAGGGCACTTGCTTTACATTCAAGGGTGTTTAATCCCATCTTTTTTTTATTGTATCTTTATTTTAATTTATGTAGGATTCATGTCGAAAGTATGTCAAAATTGTTTTCAAACCTTTTCTTTAGTATTTATTTATTTAGTTTGCTTCAACTTGAATCCCTAATAATCGATATTAGCGAGTTTTTTTCATCTATCAATTTTGTCTTTAGAGGTTAGATCCGTCTATATCAAATATCTAGATTCTTCTTTGTTATAACTAGTGTAATTTTATCTGTTAAATAACCTAAATTCGACTTGTAGATCATTAATAAACCGTAAATCACCAACGAACACTAACTGTTTGCGATTCTGGCTTCACAGCCAGAATCCCACTCAGGAACA
Organism: Heliosperma pusillum; assembly: GCA_022085475.1. Classification (NCBI taxonomy): domain Eukaryota; kingdom Viridiplantae; phylum Streptophyta; class Magnoliopsida; order Caryophyllales; family Caryophyllaceae; genus Heliosperma; species Heliosperma pusillum. Next base: position 2,235 of record JAIUZE010005234.1, read on the forward strand.
GACGCACAGAGTGCTGCGCCTCTTCCAGAGGACGCACCTCCTGCCGCGCCTGTTCCGGGCTTGTTTCTGTCTATGAACTTCCTGGTTCGCTTTGACGTAGAACTGACTATTATCCCTAATATCATAGCTAATCTGTTCTGTTTAGTTTTATTAGTTATTTCTTTATTTCATTTAATCTTTCAATCATATTTCCGACATATATCATGAAATCCATTGTAATCCTTGTTCTTTTGTAATTCATTGTATGATTTAATTACTTGTGCTCTCACATGAAACTAAATCCTAAATCCAATTTGACATAATTAAATGCTAAAGTACATGTATATCGACATAGTCTAAGCTCACATGCTAGGATTAAAACGTGAATGTTGCATTGCATGCATTTAACTGACAACATATCAAGTACAAAAGAGTTTCCCTAATCATTAGTAGAGGCCGCTATCGAGGCGAGCGGGATTAGATTTTTGATCAAATGAACTTCCTAATACGTATCCTCACCCCTTACTCGAGATCTCTGTGAACATCCGTGTTCATTGGCATCCACGAGAGTCATTCTAGACATAGAATGCTAATGGTAACGAAATCTTAGTGTTCATGTCATTCCCTTGTGTCTTGACATGACATAAAGTGTTCGAACGATTCCAACTTCCCACAAAAGTTTGTTGGCGACTCCACAAATGCGTGTTTTCAGGCTTGTTCCTCGTTTCTCCAAGCCGTGGTACCGCGTGCACAACAGTTTTGGAAAGGATCGCGAAACCCGTGTATCACAGTTTGGCGACTCCGCTGGGGATTATACACTTACGCGTTACACAGGGTGAAACTTGAACGAGGTTAGGGAATAGTATGTATGAGACAATTGTCATTTTTCATTACTCGACCTTCCTAGGTCGTTTTATTTGGCCTTCCTTGGCGCAAACTAACCCTTTCGTCCAATCGTCTCCGTCTGGACGTCCAAACTTCTGTATATATGTCTTACGTTGGATATCGATGACGTCACCATATCGCGGTGTGTACTCATTTTAGTCCTCAAGGGCTTTCACTACTACTAACTACTGACTCTACTCGGGCGCATGGACTAGGAACTAGCTACTCATGGTTGGCGGCTAACCTCTCCACAGATCTGGGTTCTGATTGCTTGGTAGGTCAAACCCACCTTCTAAGCCACCCCTTTAAATAGCACTCAGCACATGCTTTTATTCTGCCGTTAAGGTGTATACCCCTTACGTGATCACGCATCTTTGTAAATACACGCATGACAGAATTTTCAAACCAAATCCTTTTAGCTGTTAAACATTTTCAAGGTGGCCTATAGCGCAAAATACGTACAACTCTCTGTCCAAGTGTCTAGTCAAATACATTTTTTTTCCAATTCGAGTCAAGTCCGTCTTACAAAAATGCAAACCACACACGTTTGTCTATGACAAACATTTCTCAAACCACTCAATTTTTTCAAACGCCTTAGACACAGTGGCACACGCCTACTCTCACAATACAAGTCTTTTCGATAAGTGTGTGCATAGGGTTGTCGCATAACGCTAATCAAAGATAAATAACCCAAACTAAGCTAACAACAAATTAATGTAATTAGGGAAGTAAGGGGTCGATCTCGGGGAGACGGGAGATACTTGTGAATAGTTATGGTTAGAACTCTATCTTGTACGATTGGCAAATGTTTGTCACTAATTAATAAATGCTACAATAAAAATGATAACAATACAATAAAGAAAAGGATCTAGGGATCGGGGTTCACATGCTAATCAATTTAAAAGCAAAGTTGATTACGGGTTTAGAAAAATCATAGTTGTCCAAGTCTTTAAATGGTATATTCCTTTTGGATTCATACCGACTTTTTAACGGGTCCTAACGTCTTTTCAGCCTTGCTAGGTCATTAAACTATTCTTGCCAGTCCTTTAATTTTCATCTCGACTCTCGCCCTTGATACGGAAATTGACAAGTATAAACAATTGATTAAGGCCTTAAATCAATGTTTATCATGAGAATCAAACAAGACATAGAGACAACTAAAACAATTCTACCCGGAATCAATTTATACTTATAAATTAATTAGACATGTTAACCCTTCCCCTAGAACAAAGATTACTTATGCATGATTAACAGTGAAAGGGAAACTAAGATTATAAAACTAAGAATGGTAAACATGATAAAGGAAATACTAAAAAAAAATGAAACTATAATGTAAAAACAAGAATAAGGATTACCGGAAAGGATGAGCAAAGATTGAAATGGAATAGGAACTTGAATAGGAAAATGCAAACCCGGAAACTAGAATTCCAATTACAAGTAGAACAATTACAATTGAAGGAAACTTAGAACTAAACTAGACTAGAGAACACTAGATCTAAAACTAAAACTACAAAATGGAGAAAGAAAGAAAAAACTAAACTAAAGACGCTAAAAATGTAAAATGGAGGCTAGGGTTTTCTAATTCTAATCTAGGGTTGTGTAGAGAAGTGTTTGTACATGTTAGTTGTGTGTGATGCATAGGCTATTTATAGGGTTGAGAGGCTGCCCAAATGCGTCCGGATTCATGCCCATTAAACAAGCCATTAAGCCTTGCATTAAAGAGAGGGAGATGAAGAGAAGATGCGTAGAATTTGGTGAACCCGATCGAATTGATGGTAAACCCGATCGGGTTTGCAGCCCCATATGCATTTTGATTTTCGTTTGATCTTCCCTTGGCATTTGACGTGATTTGTCTTGACCCCATTGACTTTAGATCCGAACGGGGACGTAACTTTCGTCGACGAATAGCAAAACCGTCGCAACTTGTGCATATGAGCTCGGAATGACTTGAAACTTGTTCCCTTTGACTCGGAACCTCTAGATCTTTATAACATGCCATCTTAACCTCACGTAATCGTCCTTCTTAGCTTCTCCTTGCTCATATTTCCTTCAAATGACGGGATTTGAAGTAGAAACAACTCAATTCCTACAAATGACATTAAAGCACGAGAAATACTGCAAAGGAGAGATTAGCTCATAAAACCACTTCTTAAAGTGAATAAACCATATCAAATCGAGCTAAAATGAGGGGATAAAATCATACAAATTAACACTTATAAAATTCCCCCAAGCTAAACCCTTGCTTGTCCTCAAGCAAGCATACAATAACAAACATGACAAGGACAAGGGCGACGAGCAACAATCAATCCAAACAAATGCAAATCCCATCAAGTAGCTTATAGAGCACAATGAAACACATCCCGAAACAACGTGGGCATAGGGAAAATGCAAAACATGGTTGAGATTTACATAACGGCGCAACATAAGGAACATCAAATAGACTTTTCGGCTCTTGCATGATCTTTTGACAATGGACTCTCACCGTGCACTCAACACTCAAATTTTTATATAAATCAAGGAAATATTATTTTATATTTGAGTGGCACTCTCCTATCTACGACTCATGAGAATGCGCCCGCAATCTAATATTGTAAACATTCCAAAACTACAAGTCAAAACAATCATGAAAAGCATAGAAAGAAGCCAAAAGCAAGAAGAAGGCTATGGGAGATGGGTAACAAAGTGGACAAATGAATTATGGTACTGTGGAGCTAAGGTCAAGCTAGCAACATACCAATTATGCAAGGATGCTCAATCAAAACTCGGAACCATTCCCAAGAAAATAAAACTAAGCCAAAAATAGCAAATTGGCTTATACTCATGGCAACACAAGAGTGAATTTCCCAACTTTTTGAATTTCGGATCATGGAAATAACACTCACAACTTCTTCTTCTTTTCATAAACCATTTTTTTTCTTTTCAATACATGCTTCTTTCTTTCTTTTCATTCTTTCATATTCAACATCATTTTTTTTCATTTCTTTTTCTTTTCATTTTTTTTTTCATTCTTTTTTTTTTCTTTGAACTCTTTTTTTTTTCTTTTTCTTTTTCTTCGGCACGGCAATCAGTAATTCCGTCCAATCAAGATCACTTTGACATAACTTGAACAATATCCCAAATGAGCACCCAAACACAAACGGTATAGCTACTAACTTAACAAGGTAGGCAATATTTTTACATGTAGCTAATGAAATGTGAAACAATGTGAAAAGGGGCTAAATTTAGGCAATGGATTCAAAGTGAATGGCTTCAAATGCTTTTTAAATCATGAATGTAATGCTCACTAGAAATGGAATGAAAACCATACTTGTGCGTTTTTGATGTGACGCAAATCATAAGGAGAAACTACACACACCTAATTGGGATCGGGTATAGATGTACCGATCACTGGAGGCTCTACCTTACCGTATATGTAGTTTGCCAAAGTCAAGATCAAGCCTAATAAGTCTAAAATCAATCCCTCACCCACTGTGTACAAGACATCCCCATGTATGCAAAATCCCGTCAAAAGCGTGAAACATTGGCTAAAAAGCTACAATAAGGGAAATGCATTGAGGAATGACATTATGCACAACACAATTGGGTGGACAAAACACACAACTTTTATTAATTTTTTTTTAATTTTTTGATTTTTTTGGATTTTTCAAAATTTTCAAATTCAATAAACAACTAGACTAAATAAACAACGACACAAACTAAATCCCTCCCCCAAGCTAGAATAACACATTGTCCTCAATGTGCGAAACGGGTTTAAGCGCAGAAAACACAAAGAAGGACAACATAACCAACAAAGGAATGGGGGACGACTCAACAAAATGGTAAAGAAAGAAAAGAAAACATACAACCGTGCAGCAGCTCCCCCAAGCTAGCTTGAAAACGGGGGCAAAGTACAACCCAAGCACCAAAGTACCTGTGATGAACAAGCTACTACAATACTAGATAAAATTATTGTCTTATTGTCAAAGCTATTAGAACCAAAACCAAATGAATTATTTAAAAATTAACATTATTAAATTGTCCAACAAAAATAATTTATTTCATAACAAAAATATAATAAAACACGGGTTGCCTCCCGCGAAGCTTTATTTAAATGTCTTGCTAGACTCTTTATTAATGAAAATCATTCTTTGTGCCTTAAAAAGCATGTCAATGCCCTTAGAAGTCGATCATATACCTGCGCATGAGCTATACAAAAACATATGTAAGCAATTGACAAGATATAGGCATGAAATATTGAAGGTAAGAATTGATATATCTTATCATTGTGCGCATGACAAACTTCATAGATGACCACTGAACTGCTCCACTCGTCAGTGAGAGATGGAGTGAAATGTTTAAGATCATGGAACAAACAATTAGTTCCCAAAATATCATTAGTGGACTCTAATTGGGGGTAGGGTGAATCAAAGGATTGGGAATCAAAAATGGGTGGTTGATCCCACTTAATTTCAAGGCTAGGTTCACAAAACCCAGTATCATTTTCAAATAAATCTGGAATATCCTTAGCGAAGGGATTTTCAAAGAAATCTGATGACTCGATCGACGACTCTCCATTGGAGTCACAAATGGGCTTAACAACATCCTTGTCTAAAGTCTCGACTACCATATGGTCAATATCAATAATGGGGGTCTCAAAATTGTCAAATGGAACGACACTAGAGTGACTTTTAATAGAAAAGGTTGGACCATCATCATCGTCATCTATTAATTCATATGATTGGGGAGAATTAGACTCACATGGGGGGCATGAAAAAGCATAGGAGAAATTAGACTCACATGGGGGGCTGAAAAAGCATAAGGAAAATTGATTGGCTTACTTCTTTTAAACGCGGGTTCTTCCTTTTGCCCTTTGAGCATTTGAACTTGAGCCATGATTTCATTGAGTTGCTCTTGGATTCTCAACCGCCGGTGCGTTTCTTCCCAAGATTGGGATGCCATAAAGTTCAAGAAAATCCAAAGTTCCTCTCCTCTCTTCTGATAAAGACTTCCACCACTCAATTGCATAGCCAGGCTACGACACTCAATGAGCATTCCATGAAGCACGACATGTCTCATATAGGTCTCATCAAGGGTATACCCAAGAGAGATAATATGGTTATAATAGCTATAAAATCGGTCGAGGTATTTATGGAAACGCTCATTCTCGCATTGTGGAGGTTGGAAATAGATAGTCATTGAGAGAAAATAAAGCAATCCCTTTGAAAGAAAATATTCCTATTACCTGAAAAGAGTCACTATACTACAAGGAAAAGGTGAGAAAAATCTCAAGGAACAAGTGTTCCTCGAGACAAAAGAAAAGAAAAAAAAAAAAGAAAAGACAAGGTAAAACTCTACTAATCACAAATAAACAAAACCGTGCTCCCCGGCAACGGCGCCAAAATTTGATCGGGCCTGTCGCAAGCCCTGGTCAAAGATAATTAACCCAAACTAGGCTAACAACAAATTAATGTAATTAGGGAAGTAAGGGGTCGATCTCGGGGAGACGGGAGATACTTGTGAATAGTTATGGTTAGAACTCTATCTTGTACGATTGACAAATGTTTGTCACTAATTAATAAATGCTATAATAAAAATGATAACAATACAATAAAGAAACGGATCTAGGGATCGGGGTTCACATGCTAATCAATTTAAAAGCATAGTTGATTACGGGTTTAGAAAAATCATAGTTGTCCAAGTCTTTAAATGGTATATTCCTTTCGGATTCATACCGATGTTTTAACGGGTCCTAACGTCTTTTCAGCCTTGCTAGGTCATTAAACTATTCTTGCCAGTCCTTTAATTTTCATCTCGACTCTCGCCCTTGAGACGGAAATTGACAAGTATAAACAATTGATTAGGGCCTTAAATCATAGTTTATCATGAGAATCAAACAAGAAATAGAGACAACTAAAACAATTCTACCTGGAATCAATTTATACTTATAAATTAATTAGACATGTTAACCCTTCCCCTAGAACAAAGATTACTTATGCATGATTAACAATGAAAGGGAAACTAAGATTATAAAACTAAGAATGGTAAACATGATCAAGGAAATACTAAAAGAAAATGAAACTATAATGTAAAAACAAGAATAAGGATTACCGGAAAGGATGAGCAAAGATTGAAATGGAATAGGAAGTTGAATAGGAAAATGCAAACCCGGAAACTATAATTCCAATTACAAGTAGAACAATTACAATTGAAGGAAACCTAGAACTATACTAGACTAGAGAAAACTAGATCTAAAACTAAAACTACAAAATGGAGAAAGAAAGAAAAAACTAAACTAAAGACGCTAAAAATGTAAAATGGAGGCTAGGGTTTTCTAATTCTAATATAGGGTTGTGTGTAGAGAAGTGTGTTGAGATGTGGTGGCTGAGGCACTCTTATATAGCAGTAGGTTTCGTGGGGAAGGGGTCATACATCAAACATATAGGACAAAATAAAGGAAGTCGAAGCAAAAGCTCGGATCAGCAAACATACCCGATCGGGTACACTACTTACCCGATCGGGTATGTAGTAATCTGGATGCTTTGACTTTCGTTTCATCTCCCTTGTCCTATGACTTGACTTTCATTATCCCCCTTGACCTTTTGAGTCGGGTTTGTTGATAGGGTTTGATGTAAAATGATGAATTCTTCGCCTAACTGATTGATCTTCTGACAACTGCGAAATCGTCTTTGCTTCTTCTTTCTTTTGAATCAGTGAACCTTCTTGAAATGCCTTTGACTTGGTCAATATTGCTTCTTCAGATCGTCGGGTTCTAGGAAAATGCTCGGGAATATAGAAAAAGGGCGTAGAAACGTCACTTTCCCTACAAAACAGGTTAGAACATAGGAATTCGCCTAGAAGACGATATTAGCTCATAAAATGGCTTAACAAAGCACAAATGACATACAAAACCGAGCTAAATTGGGGGTTAAAATCATGCAAATATTCACTTATCAGCCCCTCAATCGATCTGGATGCTCGGGTCGGCCGATCGCTCTAGCAAGAACGTCGTCACGACCACTCGAAGTGAATTTCCCTTCCGCAACCTCCTTCAGAACATTATCCTATAATATATTAAATAAACTTAATTTTATTTTTGTTACTAAAATAAATAGATAATCAGACATACAAGAATTAAACAATAAAGTTATTAAAAACCCGTTTTAATAAAATAATACTTACTATGTTGGCCAAGACTTCCTGATCATATTCGTTACATGTTCGGGATCCTTTTGGCGTGTGCCCTTCTTTATAAGTTACGTGCCGATTCAAGTCGGTCACTCCCTTTAACACCTACACATTAACTCAAAAATAATATATGTATACATGTATATCAAGTCCAAGTATGATTAAAAAAATCTAATATATAGATGTTACTTACGAGATTGTCTTCTATCAATCTGTAACCGCCTCGAGAACCATAATATACCCCCCGCTTCTGTGAAATGTTAGCACGATTTCTGGCGCTAACGGTCTTCAAATCATATAAAATCGCAAGTAGATGAGATAATTAGAAAATTATAGATACAAGTAGAGTTTTAGAAAAATGTAAACATATGACATGGATACTTAACCTGAAACTTTTCAGTAGCTCGTTTCGCCTTATAATTATCCCATTGTTGCTGAGTGATGTTGGGGTACTTTGTCGGTGGGCTCTTATGCATCTCCCTCGTCTCCTTGTCGACATACAAGTGTAATTTGGCAAGGTCACACCTCTACTGCCTTAAGACTGCCGCTGCCTTATGTAATAGATACTTATCATGGCAGTCGGGAATATCGAAAGCTTCCTGCATCATCATCATATATACTAATAAGCGGCTGTCTAATATCATACCTTTATACGAACCTTTATACGGCTTCCTGCCTTATGTAATAGTAACCTTTATACGGCTTCCTGTCTAATATCATAACTTCTGCCTTAAGTAATTATCACACCTTTATACGGTTCAAGAGTAACTTCTGCAATACAGGATTTAGATTCCTGAAATCATCTAAATCAATAGGCGCAAACTGTTTGGTTGTAACTCCAATCAAAGTGGATAAATGGCCAGCATTTGGACCAGTAGGAACACCTTTCACACTCCAATTTATAGGCAGCGGCTGTTTTACCGCTATAGCTGCAAGGGCTGCAGGGCACTTCGAAGCACCCCTCTCACCAGGCTTATTCCCCTTATCATTGTTTTCTACTCTTTTCCGTTTTTCACCCATGATAATCCTAAAACCCTAAAACCTTCAAAAGAAATGAAATAGTAACGGAACAGAGTCATGCATGCAGCGATTCTAAAACCCTAAGACCTTAAAAGGAATGAAATAGTAACTGAACAAATAAAGAGTCATGCAGAGATTCTAAAATTCTAAAAATTTACAAAGGAATGAAACTAGATGATAAAGAGAACGATAAATAGAAAATGAAAAAAAAAAAAGATGAACTTCAATCTTAAAACCATAAAGACGAAACACAAAAATTACCTGATAATGAAAATGAAAACATGATGATGATAAAGAGAACGAGCAGGGTGATGATCAAGAGAACGAGGAGGATGAGGATGATGATGATAATAAACAAAAAGATTTGTGTTGTAAACGAGGATGATGACGATGACGATGATGATGTGATTGTAAATTATTTGAGTGTTAATTTACTCTATAGGATTGTAAATTATTTTTTATTAAGAGAAACTATTGACAACGATTATACTAAAAAACACTGTTGTTATCGAGTAATGACAACGGTTAAAGTACGCCCGTTGTTATAAATTTTCACCAAAATGCTCCAAAAGGAAAAATCGAATAAACACTATGACTACGGTTTCTTTAGTATGACCCGTTGTTGAAAGTAATAACAACGGTAGTATTATAAAGAACCGTTGTTATAGATTGTGTGTTTTTTTTTTAATTTTTCAGATACGCGCGCGCGGTATTAAATTTTGAGGCATGAAAATAAATTCATTAATCACGTTTAATTTATTTAACTTTGCTTTAAATTTAATTAATTTATTTAATTTTATAATATATATATATAGATTCGGCGGGTTTGTAATTAGCTTTATCGGGTTAGTTTGGGTCGGGGAGGGTCCTTTCGGCTTTCGTGTATGTTTCGGGAATGTTAAAATAATTGGGCGGGTCGTCGATAATTTCCGGGTCAAGCGGATGTGGTTATATATATCGAGTCTAGTGATTCTCGAATCGGGTCATTTTCTTTTTAAGGTACTGGTTATTATAATCACGCGCACGCATCACTAACCTGAAACTGATCGGGTGACAGTTACGGATCGGGCAATCCACTATCTAGCTAGTAGCTACTTCGGGTCGATCGCTTTTGGGTCGGGGTTACGTGTCATCAGGTGGTTTCAGATCAGGTGGTTTCAGATCAGGTGATTTCAGAACATGATCATAATATTGATGCATGATATATAATACTGATGACTTCCGGATCATTAACCTCGTATTTTGCAATAACAGATTCATCAATGCATGCAAGTATTATATATACACGTCAATGTTTCCCAAATTAAATAATGGGGTCGATCGACTTTGTTCAAGTACGCTAAAAGGAACGGTAGTTATTGATGCATATATATGCTCAAAAGGGACGGTTTTTTGCTTTTTACCACCTATAATATATTATTGGGTTCAAAAGTTTACAACTTACCACCTATTTAGTCTGATCTTTATAATCAAATAACTAACTACCTAAAATTGAAGAAACCCCTTACAATAAGATAATCCACAACTATTTTCCATTATCTTTACGGTTTTTTGTTATATATCGTCTCGCTTACGTTTTATCAACAAAGGGTTATTTTCATATATTGACGGCCATCAAAACTACCCCACATTTATCACTAATTATTACTTATCACCACACCCCACATTATTTATCACTTATTACTTATTACGTTTATCAACAAATAAATGGTTTGGGTCATATTCCGATCGGGTTAGATTCGTAGGGTATGTAACTTTACCGGGTTAGTTTGGGTCGGGGAGCAAGCGAGGGCCGGGTCCTTTCGGCTTTCGTGTCTGTTTCGGGAATGTTAATTGTCGTCGATCATTTCCAGGTCAAGCGGATGAGGTTATATATCGAGTCGAGCCGTTTTTGCATCACTAACCTGAAACTGATCCGACCCAAAATTAATTAGCTAGTATCGGGTTATTTAATTTAATTCGATAGAAATCTTTATTTATTATCCGCGTGATTATTAAGTATCATTTTCGGGTCGGATCACTTTTAATTAATTAGATCAAACTAATGTAATATATATATATATATATATATATATTTCTATATAGGGTCAGGATCCGGTGAGAACCACTAACATAATGAGAACCGTGAGAACCCTAACTAAATCTCCACCAAATCTTGTTTCGAAAGTTTTGTTGGGTCATTTACCATTAGTTTAGTTTATTCAAGCAAAATACTTGCAGTAACTAAACAAAGTTTATTAATTATATTAAAATATTTGTACTTAATGTACATAAATTCAATTTGTACACTAAAAATACTCTAAATGCGTGAAAACGAGCACTAGGTGCACGAAAACTGCTACATGCATGAAAACAGTTACTAGGTGCATGAAAATGACGGGCGCTAGATGCATTAAAATGAGCACCAGGTGCATGAAAATTGTTAGATGCATGAAACTGACTACTAGGTGCATGAAAATTAATAAATCGTATTTCACTTCAATTTTCGTCAGTAACTTATATTTTTTCGACCAAGATGTATGTTATCTAGCCATAAAATTCTACGCCAAATCCAAAAATGTCCTTATTTTTTAAAAATAAATTTTGTAAGGCGGAGTTCTCACGGTTCTCATTATCTTAGTGGTTCTCACCGGATCCCAATTCTATATATATATATATATATTAATATATATATATATAGAGATATATATTATATATATATATATATATTATAATCTAACAATTTTCATGCACCTAGTACTCATTTTCATGCATATAGAGCTCATTATTTTCATGCACCTAGTAATTGTTTTAATGCATGTAACAATTTTCATGCACCTAGTGCTCGTTTTCATGCATTTAGAGTAGTTTTAGTTTATCTAATTGAATTTATGTACATTAAGTACATATTTTTTAATATAATCAATAAATTTTGTTTATTTACTGCAAATATTTTGATTGAATAAAGTAAACTAATGGTAAATGATCCATCAAAACTTTCGGAACGGAATTTGGTGGAGATTTAGTAAAGGTTCTCATGGTTCTCATTATATTAGTGGTTCTCACCGGATCCTAACCCTATATATATATATATATATATAATACTATATATTCTATATATATATATATTATATATATATATATAATATATAGAATATATATATATATTATTAGTATACGCGCGTTACTTCAAAATAACCCTATACCCTAAACCCTAAACCCTAAACCCTAAACTCTAAACCCTAAAACCCTAAACCCTAAACCCTTTTATATATAGTAGATTATCGCTATTGATCAAACATCAAAATATTGAACATCAACGGAATTAATCATATCAATTCAAACACTTTAAACAACATTCTTTCTCATTGATTTCATTAGGAATAACCTAGATTTTATATTAAAGTACATAACATTCATCTGAAATCAAATAAATAAAGATGTTAAATAATCCGGAACAATTCCGGTTAAGAGTAAAAAGCTTTTCTCACACTGCCACCAACAATCCGGAACAATATTGATGATACTGATGACTTCCGGATCATTAACCTCGTATTTTGCAATAACAGATTCAATGCATGTAAGTACACGTCTTGCATGTGGAGATAAGGTAGGATGAGTACAGCTCAACATATCTCTTGTGGCATCCAACCTGCGAGTATCAAGCCGACGTGGGTAGCCAGAGGACGATGATGATGACGACGCTTGGTTGACAAGTCGGACTACTTCAAGCCTCTTAATCCAATAATCCCATCGATGTTCAATGGATCCTTTAATCAATGGGTGATGATCAGCGGGAACTACGGCAAGAGCCTCCTCCTCATCTGCAATCAATTTTGTAAGGGTCGTCTCATCGTTGGGAAGGTTAACTGCTGCCATTGATGATGTTAATTTTTGGAGTAATTAATTAGGGTTATTTAATATTTAAAGGAAGGGTTTTGAGGATGTATTTATAGAGGGGTTATGCTGCCATTGATGATGTTCAATTGATGCTTTAATCAATGTTGTTTCTGCTGTTACCGTTGTTCTGCTGTTGTTTATTCACGGGTTTGGACTGCAATATCTTTAATTAAAAATAATAATATTGATAAATAAAAACGGTTATTCGTTAACAAAACCGTTGTTATTACTTTCCACAACGGTTTTACTGACTAAAACCGTTGTGATAGAGTAATGACAACGGTGCAACATAGTCGTTGTTATATATTTTCACCCTATTTGCGCCAATATGAAAATCCAAATAAAGACAAGCACAACGGGTCCTTTGTTTATAACCGTTGTGGACAGTAGTTACTTCATATTACAGTAAGTGCATTGACTGCATAGGAAATGTAACTGCATATATACATTCACACATTTACTCAATCAATAACTGCATGTGAATGTATAGTCGTTTTGGGAAATGTAAATGCATGTGAACCAATGCATGTGAATCAATAACTGCATGTGAATCAATAACTCTCTATAAGTACAGCCTCAATAGAAGGCTATCAACCACATACAAAATTTCCCAACTCCAATCAATAACATCTTTGCATTCCCCCAAAATAGTAACATCAACCATACAAAATGTCTGAAACTTTTACTAAACCATATGCTTGCATCATGACACAAATGCCTGCTGATATT
>JAIUZE010005235.1:0-24723 GCA_022085475.1 Heliosperma pusillum
CCCACGGTCCCAGTTGGTTCTTATTGGCATAAGTCGATATTCATCCACTACTTAGGAATTGAGGTAATCACAACACATGTGTACTTTGGAAAAAGACAAGTGAACGAAGATTTTACGGTCCCAGTTGGTTCTTAATGTCATAAGTTAGTATTCCGCTGGTTCTTAATGTCATAAGTTAGTATTCCGCTGCACATTCTGGAAGGACTAACATTCTGGGTGGGAGTTCGCCCTCTTTCCTCTAACTTGATTTTGTATTTGCCTCGACTTTTCTAATACAATTTTGCATTTAACCAAAAAAAAGTGGGTGAGATTGAATTAAAGTGAACGAAATTTTATTCAAACCCATTATGTATGGTTGACAAACTTTGAACTTTATTCCACATATATATGCCAATCTTGCTATGACTTTCATGACCTTGCTACGCTCAAGCTCAAGGAACAAAGCTACGTTAATATAACTATCTTGGGGTACGGTGCGCGAAGCGCGCCGTACAACAACTAGTGTTAGCAAACATTTGCAATTTGGCTTGACCAGTCAAAATTAGAGTGTGGACTGTGGACTATGCTGTCAGATTCCAAGCCTAATACTATATCATTGGCATATTAGCATATCCTTGGATCCTATAAAACTTAATTAAAATTAGAATGAAGTAGAAAAATAGAACTTTTTGGCGGGTATAAATTTACCCGATAGATTTCTCAGAAAATTTATAATATCCGGTTAGAGTTGGTGTACTTCTACTTTGGTGCAGTTATTCAAGTACGAGATATCAACAAGGAAAATGTTAATATTAAGTGATTAATGTTCCAGTAAACACAAATCTTGTTTAAGACAGGTATACGAATATATCTAGAGGTGGATAGTTGGCCGGGCTGGGGGCGGGTTAGGTTGGTGGGGAGCGAGCCCGATCCTACACCACGAGCTGGGAGAGTGCGGGTTGGTGCCTGGCGGCGGGCCGAGTTAAGGGTATAAAGACCCTAAACTGGCCCGTGTAGACATAGAGGCTGGTGGGCCAGCTGGTGCGTGTTGAGTTTTTTGGGAGCCAGGCCACAACATTCACAACCCGAGCCTGACCCAGTGGAGAACACATGTTGGACGAGTCTAGGGTCCGGGCTGGGGTCGGAAGAGGCCCGATGGCGAGTCGGGATCGCCCGCGCTATTGTCCACCTCTAGGTATATTCATCTTAAACTTAAAACGAATCAACAAATAATATAGATAAAGCAAAAGTAGATTGTATGGGTATTAGCAAAAAGAAAAAACTCGTATGTTATTGAATTGTGAAAAGGTATCTCCGTTCTATTTCAAAAGAAACCAACCGGTCGATACTGTATCTCGTCCACCCACCTACATCCTCACTCTTCACCTAAGCGACTAAAATGTCGATCCTTCAAATAATCGAATTTTCATATATGCAAATACGGATGATAAATTCGATAAATTATTTATCGGAGGGAGATGATCACATAGTACTATAATCCATCCTTCTTCAAGTATGACATGACAAGTAAACAAGCATTTACGGCACAATGTTTCTCTTTATTGTATGAATGAACGTAATTTAAAAACCATGAGATGGATGATATTGTCTCCAAGTTTAACGGAAAACTCACAAATTATTATTATTGGTAATTGGCACAAACGAACATACAATCTAATGCAATAGTACGAGTTATCACGTGAATTTCCATGTCAACTTGCGGCTCCAAAATTGCAAGTCGATATAATCATAATCATAATCATAATCACATAATAGGTAATTGGCTTAAATATTTTTAAAGTAATAACTTGTAAAAAAAATTATTTATTAATTTTAAATGCAAAACCGTTATACATCAAATTTTCTTTTAAACTAAAGTGTTATAATTCGACGTGTTACTCTGTACTAGAGTGACAATAATAAAAACATCATTACTCTAGTATGTTACGGACTTTTGTAAATTGGATGAGAGATAATCAGATGTACACAATCTAATCTTACTATTGTGTTAGTTAATAAAGAGACAGGTTTTAAATTAAGAAAAAAAAATGAAATCACATGGTTACTATATCAAAACTATTTTAATTTGAATATTCAAAAGTATATATATGGTCAAACCATAGTGATAATATGCTTCAAAGCTTAGGTAGATTATGAATAAAACATGATCTTGAATTATTGATGGGTCAAACCTTATAATTATGAATCTAAGCATGATTAATTAAAGCATTATTTAAAGGGATTGTTGTGGAGAAAGAATCAACGATTTATGAAGTGACACATGATATGTGTAATAGAGTAGTGATGACAATAAAAACAAGTCAAACTATAGAGAGGACTATGCTTAGCTTTCAAGTTTGATTAAGATTCTACATACACAATAATTACGATGCTAATTTGGGATTAATTTAGTATAGTACATATTTAGATCGAGTTCCCAAAACACATAGTTTATGTACATGTTTCCTTTGCACAAATACCTATATATATAGAGAACAAAGCCATGTTATTAGACCGTCTTATAATATGACTATCTTAGATTACTGCTATAAGCGGTAATATGCTCTCAGCTCGTAATTGTGTAAGACGATCTTATAAGGTGACTATCTTAGATTACTATTTTAACTGATGAAAGAATCGTCTCATATATATGATAAGGGGTAATATGTCATGCATGTTAGAGTTATTACTCGTAATTGTGGACCGTTTTATAATATGACTATCTTCGATTACTGTTTTGAGTGATGAAAGACTATATGTGGTCTTATTACAATGACATGCATCTACATTTATACATGCATGAATAAGATTGTGTTAGTTCTACACCATTCATATCATCTTGGTAGATTATTTGGAACAATTTTTGGTTAGTTCACATGTTTTAAAAGGTATTTTCATCGTACCATTAGTCATCTAAACAGTGTGGACATGTGCTGCAAGGGCCAACGACTGCAATAATAGACTAGTTTTATACTATTGAGGTTTATCTTCATATTATATCGAAAATAAATAAAAATTTCATATTTATTTGAAATTATGTTATTGTGTTTTCATTTACTTATTATAACTTTTACTCTTTAATTTATTATTAGAGGACAAGAATTTGATATTTGAGGCCTAGCTATAACATACGTATTGAAAGCCGAATATTTACGTTGTCAATCGATTTTCAAAATTGTCGACAATAGACAATGGTCGGTATATTTAATACCGTTCTTGTACTGAATTCGGGGGATTTGATAATGCAATATATATTTACCCTTAGCTCGATCACTTTTCCAATCTCAAATAATGGATTTTATTACATTCTAGATTATTGTAAGATAGTGTTTCAATTGATAGCTCAATTATTTACTTCAAATGTCTCCAATATAACAATTATTATAAAGCTACTACACATTTCCCTTAATAATATTCCTATATAAATACCTTTCAAAATTACCAAAACTCATCCCTCCTAACTCACTTCTTACAACTTTGTCCCCTTCACACATGGCCTATGATGAAGAAGATTATTCATATTCATATATACCTTCTTCTTCATCAGAAAAGAAATGGAAAATATTCAAAAATAAATCATCATCATCATCATCTAATCATATAGATTCTTCTCTTACAAGAAGTTATTCACATAATAAAAATACATCCATAAATTCACCTTCAAATAATAATAATTACCATAGAAGTTATTCACAAAAACCATCATCAAAATTAACTAGAAGTTCCTCTTTAAAGTACTCATCATCTCCTTCTTCATCATCTCCTAAACTTAGAAGAAGCAAAACTACTAAATCATCAAATCCTATGAAAAACTTTTCCAAGAAATGTACTAATTTGGCTAAGGAGCAAAAGGCTAGGTTCTACATTATGAAGAGATGTGTTTCTATGCTTGTTAGTTGGCGAAAAAATGGTGATTCTTAAGTTAGAGACGATATTATTAGGGAATCGATCCCTCTCAATGGGAATGGAGCAAATTCATTGGTCAGCTGTTTACTTTTAAAAATTGGTGATTTTTAAGTTAGAGACGATATTAAGGATTAAATTCCTGCCAATGGGAATGGATACTTTTAAAGATGGTGATTCTTAAGTTAGAGACGATATTAAGGATTCGATTCCTGCCAATAGGAATGGAGCAAATTCATTGGCCAGTTGCTTAATTTTGAGTAATCATCACTGTTGTTGACGGTGAATACCCTGGTTATTGATTATGTATCGGGTGGTTGGTCCAATCGAGCTAGTAAACCATTACAATGATCATGATCAATTTGAAGATGGACCCATGAAGAAAATTTGGCTAATGAAATTGTGGGGTGAGTATTATGAGCTCAAAATGTACAAGAGTAATCACCCAAATGAAAAGATAATTTTTTTTAGTGACCATTTCTAATATCCTATAGGTGTTATGATATGTTGATTATGATCACAATGGTGAAATTGGAGTGGTTATTTGAGTTTATTTTTGATAATTTAGTTGTGAATGGACAAGAGCAAGTACGACTAATAGTGTAATTCATTGTGCAATTGTATATTTTATATAAAAGTAGAATTTTTTTCTTTAGTTATAAAAAAAATCGTCATTTAAAAGTATGACTCAGCTTCGTTCGATTTGTAAAGGTCGATCGACATTAGATTTAATAGAAATTAGTCTAATCGACAACGTTTATTTCTTTTCCCTTAATTCTCAGAAAATATTTGAATTTTGCATTTATCCCGCAATTGATTTCATTCATATTGGTCTTTACTAAGGAAATATATTTCATATACAGCTTTATCTTGGAAGAGTTAAATGTCACGCGTACGTTCAATGGTGAAGTTGGGGGGGTTTGCAGGGGGCCAGGGGCGCTCGGCGCTCGCCCCCCTTTACAGATGAGATTTTCTAAATTATAGTTAAAACTTTTTGAAATTTTTTTAGGGAATTGAAATCCTGGCTCCCCCAGTGCGTACGTTTCATTTAATCGTTTACGTTCTCATAATTCAAAATTTCTACCATATTTTTGAAAAACTTATACAGCTATGATAAGATTAATTTGTACTACATATTAAAGTAATAAAACAACATATAATTCAGATCTAAATAACAGGATGCATGTGAGCTGCTCCCTTACATTTTCTAATACGGAGCCAAAATAATTGGTAAAAGTTGTGAACTGCTGGAAAAGTTATTGGTCTAATTTGGTAGTACTTGAAAGTCTTTAAGTTAGATAAAACAAATTCTTATAGACAAAATAAATTAATTGGACCCTTGGAGCTATATTGAATTCATATGTTCACATATAATTAATTTCACTTTTTTTTCTTATTATTTCCGTAATTAAAAGTCTTTTATCGTCGTTATAAAATGCCAACGAGGCAAACTGTTTATTATAAAGGCCATATTTTAGACAAAATATTAGACTATCGTTATTTTCGATTAGGGGAGATAAACAATATTCCGTGTATGGTAGGATGGTATCCGATTGATTTCTATACTTTTCTAAAATTCTCCGGCTGAGATGACAGAATCGTGAAATAATCGTTATGTGATCTATGAAGTATATGATTGAGAGGTGAAGCTTAATAATTTGATAAAGAGTGCATGTTTATATGTGAAACTCATGCATTATTGCAATTTAAATACAAAATTATTGTTAAAATTTTTTTTCCACTTATAGTGTATACACTATATAGTTTTTTATACTTTCAATTACTATAATTATTATAAAACATAGAACAATTACATCATACTACAAGCATTATGCATGTTGTCATCCTAGTACAAAGTGAATAGTATCAATCAAAAATTCCTGTCTGTTCATTTCTCATTCTAAAACCATCATTTTCCGATGGAAAATGACTTTAGAAAGTTTCACACAAACTGTGCAATGATAGATACATCTACCAAACATTAAAAAATATTAAAAAAAATTATACAAAGAAATGAAGAATATTGTAAGAGGTGCACTATCCGTCTTGTCGTCCTACTTGCATATTGTAAGAGGTAAGTGGGGGTAAATGGATTCCCCCACTTGCCGTCCTACTTGCATATTGTAAGAGGTGCACTATCCGTCTTCAGCTTCTGACGGAAGTGAAATAGCGCATTAAAATTTTGGGAAGGGTGGAAAATAATAAATAAAGGCAATAAAATAGCAAGATATTTCCAAAAAGAAAACTGTTGGTGCCCTATTTGAAAGGGGAAGACTGTATTTGGAGGGATGCCAAGCATTATGCGAACATGAATATACAACTACAGATTAAGTTTAGCTGGAATCCTGATTATCCATTCTTCCCTGGGTCCTACTTCTTTTATATATGTCCATCACTTATTATATAATACTTTACGTAAATTATTTACGTTTGCTTTAATTTGTGAGTGAAAAATAAAGAAATAAAGAAAATATAACTATCGATTAGACGGAGGGAGTATGTACTATGTAGGTAAAGTTCAGGAAAGACCTTAGTTATGTTAGGAGGAGTCTCGAATCTTACTAGCCTTTTAAGTTCATGTACATTTCAATAATTAAATTACTTCCGTCATCCCGATTGTTTGTTTACCTTCGTTTTTGTCACAAAGACGAAGAAAAGAGTATATGAGCATTTGTGGTTATATATACTTAGTGGATGATAAATGAACATTAATCACATTGGGTGTTTAAATTACTCATATAAAACCACCATATTATAGCACTAAGCCATTATGAGTTGATAAACAAATGACCAGAAAGAAAAGAGTACCAGTATCATTTAACCTCTTTGGATTTAGGAGTTGAGTATTCAAATCTTGCCTCCCTTACTTTTTCTTTTTCAAGATTTACCACTAACTAGGTCATTACGAGTTGGCATGGTTCTTTGTGGGTCAGTCGATGTGTTTCAAGTCGGTCTAATCCAACCATTCAGATCGAATCAGTTTTGTTGAAGTCTAGTAACGTAGTCGAACAAGTAAAACCTTGGGGCCATCATGAAGTTCAATTAACATAGGATGATTAACAATATGGTAAAAAGTTGTGGCCCTTGCTATGTAGGTATGTATAGGGTCCATGACTTCAAAGTAATGTACGACCCTTTCAGTCATATGTAGCTCCGACATTGTCTCATTAATTGCGAAAGATAGTCACAGTGGACCGGTAGAGATGTATTCATAATTAATCAAATTCACAAATACATCGCGAATACGGTCACCAGCTGAAAACGGCCCAAATGTGACGAGTTTAACGACAATTGTAATCAGTACTATTTCCTAAGTTATAACTGGTTGTTTGTCATTTGGTTACAATTTGTCGTTAAACTGGTCATAAAATGCCCGTCTTTAGCTAAAGACGGAATTGGTTCGTCTTCCATGTGAATTTGCTTCTTGAATAGAGTTGTTATATCCGTTTTAAACAATGCAACATGTCAAATAAATAGATGAAACAAAAAATGATAGAATATCTGGACAATGACAAAATCTTATTTCGTCTATCTATATGAGATCATATTTGACCCCCTTTTACACTTAAAACGGATATAATCGTCTTAAACGAAGCCAATTGATTAAGCAATGCATTCCCCCACCAAAATGTACAAACAATCAAGATAACTACGTACTAAAAAAGTTGTCTCCTAGAGACTCCTATGGTAAAAAATTAGGTAAACATGTTTGTTTTCTTCTTATTGTTTGTGTGTGGTATTCCATTTCAATAGAGTGGTTTTCGTATTAGGTTATACTTCTTCCTTTTTATTTGATTTTTTACATTTGCTTTCACTATTCACAAGTGTGGAGAGTCTTTAATACAACTTCTACTATATAACATAAAAGATAGTCATGCGAGATCTTGTTTAATACGTCTTACCGAGTGCATTATGCATATCAAACTTTTATATTTTTTAATAATATGTAACTAAAGATATGAACAAACGAAAACGTGCATTGATGTACGTGTATAAAGCAAATGTAAAGAATCAAATGAAACGGAGGAAGTATTATATTTTATATGTTTGAAAAAAAATTCAATTTAGTTTTATGGGGTTTGAGCAAGAGAACACACTTTATAAGTTTGAAACGGTTTCTATTACATTGTACTCCCTCTATTTTTTTATATATTACTTTCTCACATTTCGAGATACAGAATTCTCTCTTCTATATCTCTCAAAATACAAGCTTAAATATTGTAACATGTATACTCATATGAAAGAGCTTTTCGTAAGGAATTTAGCGGTATAATTTTTATAATTTTTTAATGAATATAATTTTTTAAATATTAAAGTCAAAGGTCTGCCTCGAAAAAGCAAAACGTCATATAATAAAAAACGGAGGGAGTATCATTTTATTCAATTAGTGACTCGAGAATAACTCATTGTTTTATAAAGTTTCTTAATGTGGAACACTTATACGCAGCTAAACAAAATAATGGAGTTCGGAACTAAAACAGTAAGTCTTGCTTTGACATTCATGCATGACGTTTTTACATAACAAAGCGCAAAAATAGAGGTGGACGAATAAGGGAAGAAGGGATGAAATATAGGGAGTTCGCCATTGTGAATGCTCTTAAAGTGTCTTTTAAGGGGTGCAACTAAATATTGTCGTCAAATTACTTCAAATAGTCGACAATTTTATTGCACAAATTCTCATTTGTGACGGTCACTATCCGACCCGTCACAAGCAAGACTAATTGATTTTATTGAACTACCCAAATTACCACTCTCCCTCCAAACTTTCCAACTATATTCTTTCACTTTCTCAGTTTTTAAAAATATAATTAAATATTTTAAAAGCAAAAAAGATTCTAAAATAATGAAAAAGAATATACTATAATATAGTTATAAAAGCCAAAATAACATATAATTTCAAATAAAACTAATATCAAAATCAATATATATATATATATATATATATATATATATATATATATATATATATAGAGTGAGCATCCGGTGAGTCTAGCTTCTTAGGTGAGTCCGTCCTATCTTTAAGGACCGTAGGATTTGATAAGATCAACGATCATAATTAATTGAAAAGAAGATAATGCCTGCCTGCCTCATTTGACTTTCCTAATCTACTGAAAATTAAAATACAATCTCTCTCTTTCTTTTCTCTCTCTAGTTTATTTCTTTCCAATTTTTCTCTGTTCTAATTGAAAGCAGCCAAATCGAAAGAAAAAATTCATCAAATTTCTGCAATTAAATCAATAATATTAAGCGGTGAGATTTTATGTATCGAAATCAAAGGACAAGAACAATGATTTCAATTGCAGGTTTGATTTATTATCCATTGAACCATCAATTTCATTTCTTCAACGAGATTTTAGGTAATCTCAATTCTCAAATGCTAGTGTAAAGTTGAATAGAAATATGCAACAAAAGAACTCAGATTGTTTTGTTTGGCTAATTATATCAAATTTTTTTGTTTATTACAACTGTTATGGCAAAATCCGATAATTGTGAATCTTGTTGCTCAGAATTTGACGGTGAATTAAAGGTGAACGACGTACTAATGTTACTTGATAGAATATTATAGTACCGACTTGTGTGAGTCTGTTGGATCCTGTTGTTATTTGAATAACAAAATTTTATACGCTAAAATGTTCACACTTCTGCTTAGATTTCGCCGTTAATGGAACATGAGTAACGACAAAAAAATAAGATTTGTGTTCAAGATAAATATGACATTCTACACATTCATAATCTCTTATACTATGGACTTAAACATCATGTAAAGTGATAGTCTCATGATACTTGTACTTTAAGTATTATGATTATTAAATTAACGTTTGTGAATCGCGTGTAACATTATTACGGTAATATTATTACGGTAACATTGTTCTTATTGAAGAATGGTCAGCTATATTGAGGTGAACTTGCAATGTTGTTATAACACGGTATATTTGATGCTATAACATCATAATTTATTGTTGTATAATTTTCCAATTAAATTTGAATATTGTGGAAAACTCACAAATGCTTTTGAACATTTGTGATTGACCACTGCCTTTTGCATCTATTATAATAATTAATGGTCGAATGTTTGTTTTCAAGGTCATTAAATTTGAAGAAGAAGAAGGGGAACTAAAAGATATGAAGATATGATGAAGAAGGGCAACAATATTGAAGTTGAAGTACTAGTAGACTTGTAAACCGTTAACATTGTTAAGATGTGGTGTTGCATGACATTTGACCTTATTAGAAGCCTTGAACTGATATGTTTTCATTTGCCTTTTGTTGTTAAAATGAAATAAAATTGGAACTTTAACATTGGTTTTTTCTTACTATAATGAATCATTGATGTTACAGTAACATAATTATTGTATCAGTGTTACTATAATCGGTAAATGATGTTACAGTAACACCGTTACTTTAATGAAAAAAATAAATTCTTTAGCTTTACATTTTAGCAAGCTTTATACATTGTTTTATATAAAAAATAATTGTTATGTTAACAATGTTTCCATGTTACTTTGATGAATCAACATTGTTGTGTTAGAGTAATATTAATCCGCCTTGATAAATTAAATGAAACAAAAATATTACACTAACACTGTGCTACTCTAATGAATCAATGATGTTATAGTAACATTATCAATGATGTTACAGTAACACTATCAATGATGTTACAGTAACATTATTACTGTAACATGTTAGAATATGTTACAGTAACATTATTACTGTAACATGTTAGAATATGTTACAGTAACATTATCACTGTATCATGTTAGAATAAGGTGACTCTTATTGTACAAAAACGAGTTGTTACAATTGCATTTGTTCGTTTATGTGGGACTCGAACCCACATCTTGTACAATAGTACAATGCTCTACCATTTGAGCTAATAAACGACGGGTACACACGTCGGCTTGTATCATAAAAATTGTTATAGTTTGAGGACCTAGAACATTACCTGAAGCCCATAATCTATGTTCTACGAAACATTACTCAAAGCTTGTATATTCAACTAGATCAATATGTGCCAATATTATTCACACAATATATGTATGAACTCATTACAATGTGAATTACACTGAATGTAATGTGACATACACTGAATTGTACTTTAATTGTTGAACTACCGGAAAGAATTGTTACATGATGTCCACATAAGAAGACAACATCAATGTAGATCACTCCACACAAGACATGTTTGGGACATAACGAGAAGAATGAATTAAAATAACTTCACAATTACTACCACGTTGACAAATGAGAACTTTCATAGATGTAAATAAGAACCAATTGCAGCTAATATCAACAAAAATATCAACAAACAAAAATATAAAAGTATAAGCAGCTTTGTAATCATCTAATCAGCCGCATATATGCAATTAGTAATAGATGATGAAAAGAAAAACCAAAAATTCAGCAGAAGATTCAACCAAGCATGAGCTAAATGATGAATCAAGTAACCAGAAAAAAATGCATACACACGTATATTGAGAAAAATCAATTGACAAGCATATATCAGAATCTCGATCATAAAAATCATTGTATTAAATAGAAAAAATATTTCATAACAATGAAAAATCAACAACAATAACTAAAAAAATGAAGATTGTAAGCCACCAAGTCTCCTTTAAGACGGGTCAAGCTCCCCTCACAAAGAGCAAGTGGGAGGGCAAGTGGGGAGATCCATTTGCCTCTCACTTGCCCCCCACTTCCTCTATGTGAGAGGGGCTTGGCTCGTCTTAAGCTTAAGACGGGTCGACCCGTCTTAAATGAGAATTTGTGATTGTAACTAGTGTCAAGTTAGAGTTCCAAGAATCATTTGAAGCTAACCAATTTACACGATAACTGAAAAAAACAAGAGTAAAAATTTAAAACAACACATACTGAAAAAAAAAAACTCTACATTAATTCTATTAACATACTTGTCTTTGGCACACTATGTCATCACCACCACCCTAATTACACATACATCGTAACACACTTGCACAAAAAATTCACATAATTATACTACTACTAACTATTATAACGTTTACACATTTTCGACCGTTGAACATACCACAAATACACAAGTAGTATTACGGTAACACAAATACACTGTTACAGACTTACTGTAACTCAAATACGAAGTACATTGTTTATTTATCACAGTCGCAACATTGTAACACTAAGAATAATATTACCATAACACTATTACAGTAACACAAATACAATTATCATTATACAGTATACACTGATTAGATAGCAAGCCATATTGAATTTCAATCTTCTTTAAATTTTAGCACAAATTGCATCTTACTAAGTAATGAAACTTGCTCATGAACGTCTTATCACTAAAACAAGTGACCAAGTCTGCCGAACTTTGCTCAGAAGTAACAATATACAACTATTCCATATCAACTTTGTGGAATTTTATCTATTTTACAACTATTCATCAAAAAGCAATGCTACAAATTAGAATGGTGTTTCAAACAAATATTCTAGCCTGATGTAGCCAAATTTCACTCATCTCAACAATTGCAAAATCATCAAGTCAACAATAGTTAAACTTGAACGCTTCACAAATCCGACAATAAGCCTATCATGCATACAAATATGATTAATTTCAACTCTTTTAAAATTTAACTTTGACCTAAATTTATACAGATCCTCATTTACAGAATAAAAAGTTACCAAATCTAGCAGTACTCTACATATAATGAACCAAAAAAGCTACTGCAAACAAAATCTATGAAATCGAATCAAAACCTCATACGTATTGAGGTCACAAAATGGATGAATTGTGGAGGTTGAAGATAGTTCATATCCGTGATAAAGGAATTGGAGAGAGAAGACAAGATGCGGTGGTTGAGCATCGATGGAGGTGGCGGTGTCGTCGAACCTGACGAATGAAAAGAGCACGATTGACATGTCGATGATCGTAATTTCTAGCTTATAACCTCACTGATCTTCATTGTTGAAGAAGTTCATGATAGATAATTAGATGTTAATTAGGGTTTGTTGTTATTGATTTTTTTTAATTGGGATTTTTTTTTGTTCATATAAGGCTAGTAAGAGAAGCAGTTTAAGTTAGAGAGAGGGAATCTAGTAGAGAGAGAAGATTAATTTGTAAAATAGAAGATGTCGCAATGAGATGAGTTTATATACTGGCGGATAATATGACAATATTGCCCTTACTATCTCGTGCTTAACTACAACTGTTAGATCTAATTCATCTAATGGTCTGAAATGATAGGACGTACTCACCTAAGATATGTGGACTCGCCGGATGCGATATATATATATATATATATATATATATATATATCTATATATATATATATATATATATATATATATATATATATATAGAGGTGGGATCCGGTGAGTCCACCTAAATATTTGAGTCCATAAGTCCTAATTATATGATGACACGTGGCACTAAACAAAATCAGAAATTACACCCAAAACAACTGAAATAACAAAATTTAATTAACGCACAACCCAAAACCCAAAAAAACATTCTCTCTCTTCAATTTCAAAACCCAAAAACCATCCATATTCGCCATTTCTACTTGAATTTCAACTGCATTTCTACTAGAATTCAACTGCATTTCTACTAGAATTCAACTCCATTCACCAATTTGTGATCATAATCGTTGAGGTAAGTTCTATTTTCTCTGTTTTTTCCAATTATAATCGATTTTTCGTTAATTATTATAGTGAATTTTGGTGATTTTCGTCAATATTTCGTCCATATAGTGAAACCTAGTAGAAATTTGGTCTAAATCGTTTCATTAATGCTGATTTTTTTGCGAAAATGATGTTTATATAGTGATTTTGAAGATTTTCGTAAGAATTAATTAGGTTTTTCGATTTAATTCGACGAATTGAAGAAAAACTAGATTTAATTTCATAAATTAGGTTTAATTGAATAAATTAGAGTTTGTAATTGCATAATTCTGGAAATTAGAGTTTAATTCTGGATATTGTTGTTGTATAAATGTGATATTGTTGTTGTATAAATGTGATATTGTTGATGTATAAATGTGATATTGTTGTTGTATAAGTTTTTCCTCTTTGGCTCTTAGGTACATGGTGAATATTGTATCTCAGCGTTTAGTTGATTTGGCATTTATGATATTGTTTTGTATACAAAGTGATATTGTTTTCTATGCAGTGTGATATTGTTTTCTATGCTGATTTTTACATAAATGTGATATTGCACAGCTTAAATGAAGTATTTCCATTTCTTAAACTTAAGTATATTTTTTTCACAATAACAATATCACACATTATGAAAAACAATATCACAAGTTATGAACAACAATATCACTTTTATATACACTTTTATTATACTATGATATTGATTGATAGAAATGTGTTGTTTGTATATTGTGATTTAATAGTTTGTTACTTTTAATGCAGTCATTAATTATCAAACAATATCACAAATTTGATATTGTTAGATATGTGATATGTGATATTGCTGCAAGTTGTTCCCATTTTATATTCTCGTATGAATAAACATTAATGATTGTTGGTTATGAATAATCACTGGTTTCCTTTTATTTTATAGGCTTCATACATGAGTGACTACCTAGAAGATAAGGAGGTACCAAGAGCAGAAGAGATAATTGATTTTGAGATTGTCAATGTCGGCTTTAAATGGCAAACTGAAGAGCTAAACAATACCGAATCTGGAAATTTCTTAATGATGCACATGATCCGGTACGAGGGGGAAATATTTGAAGCAGACTTGGAGCACAAGGTATCTAGGAGATACTATTGGGGATAAATTGCAGCGTCCTTGCTTTTAGCTGATATAAATGAGAAAAGGACAGCTTTGCTCCATAATGTTAACCTGTTCAAAACTCGGAAAAGCAAAGTGTGGGAACTCCTAAGGGAAAATAGGAGAATCAAGGGGCCTGCTAAAAAAGAGAAAGGAAAGGAAGCACATGTTCCTGTTGAGAAGGAGAATCCTGTTGAGAAGGAGAACCCAAAGATTGACACTGAAATGCCAATACTTCGCAACTCTCCTAGGAAAATGTACAAGAGTGTTCCAAATCATAGGGGTGGTAGGGCTAGGGGTAAAGGTAGTGACAACAAGTAGATTGATAGACCTAGTAAGCTGTGATGTACTATGTTATTGGTAATGATATTCAGAATTAGCAAGTACATGGTGAATATTGTATCTCAGCGTTTAGTTGATTTGACAATTATGATATTGTTTTCTATGCAGTGTGATATTATTTTCTATGCAGTGTGATATTGTTTTAACTTCTGGTCTAACAATATCACATATCTGGTCTAACAATATCACATATCACATATCTGATATTAATTCCATAACGTGTGATATTGTTGGTCATAACATGTGATATTGTTATTGTGAAAAAAGTATACTTCAATTTAAGAAATGGTTCGTAACTAATTACGTGTGATTTTGTTTATAACGTGTAATGTAAACCGCAATATTATGTTCATAAACTGCTATACGTCATATATACCTCATACAAGATGCTATATAGTGTAAACAAAAGTGATATTGTTGTTCATAACATGTGATATTGTTGTTCATAACGTGTGATATTGTTGTTGTTAAAAAAGATATATAATTAACTGGAAAATAATAGAAGAGAAGAAGCGAGAGAATTCTTGGAAAAAATTGAAATGTGATATTCAACAAGATTCTACCTTCATAGGCGAATGGGGACAACTTGCAACAATATCGTAAAGATTAAAAAGTTCTCTATATAAGATATATGAATACAAAAATTTGCTCAATTGTTTATATAGTTTCTCAATTTGCTCAATTGGTATCAGTGCAAATCCGAGAGTGAAGAAATCTGCACAAGAAATCTGCTCAATTGATGGTATACTACGTACTGTTAAAGGACATCCGAGGGTGAAAAAATCTGCAAAAAGGAAAACAAACAAAACAACAAATTAGTATCTACAAAAATGTGATATTGTTAGACCAGATATGTGATATTGTTAGACCAAGATATGTGATATTGTTAGACCAGATATGTGATATTGTTAGACCAGATATGGTGTTATCAGCATCTTGTAAGAGAATTAAAGGTGTTATTAATATCTCCTAGCAGGAAAAGTAATTTGAGTTACTAGGATAACATGTGATATTGTTAGACCAGATATGAGATACAGTTAAGAGTTATATGTGATACTGAATATATATTACATAATGAAAGGTTTAGATTGAACACTATATTTCAACATGTGGTACTCTTAAGGATAATACGTGATACTGTTTAGAAGAAGATGTGATACTGAATATAGCTTAAGGAGTAAAACAATAAGGTAAAACACTAAATTTCAACATTGATATATTGTTTTCCATGATGTGATACTGTTTAGAAGAAGATGTGATACTGTCATTGATCTCTGTGATACTAATAACAAGAATAACTAGATGAGAACAGCAATACATCGATTCAAACGATAAATAAACACATAAATTAAAAGATAATAAGATTAAATTCAGTGAAACAGAAAGAAGAAGCCTAATTAATATATTAAAAATCTTGTGATTAGGTCAATATACAATTAGTCACAAAAAAAGAACAAATTAGGTCAAGTAGAAACTAGAGGAAAACAATAAATCAATTTAAAAGAAAAGATGACAGCAATAAATCAATCAAAACGAATAATAAAGACATAGATTAAAAGATAATTTGATTAAAAGCAGTAAAACGGAAAATAAAAACCTAATTAACATATTAAAAAGCTTGAAATTGAAAATTGAGAATTAAAAAGAAGAGAATATAATACCTGACATTGAAATTAGAGGAATTAATGAAGAAAGTATAATATAAGACGGAGAAGATGAAGATCGACGGAGAAGATGACGATGGACGGAGAAGATGACGATCGGCGGAGATGAAGACGGACGGAGCAAAAGAACGAACGAAATAGAGAATTATCAATGTAGAGAGAGAAAATCAGAGGAGAGATAAATTGACTGTGAATTGTGAGGGAATTGTGAGGGAATTGTGAGGATTGAGTGTTTATATATGATGTTAGTAAATGACAAAAATACCCCTGCTAGTCATGTGTGATTTCAGTCATTGATCTCTATTGTTTAGACGGTTGAGATTAGGACTCACGGACTCAAAAAAAGAGGGTGGACTCATGGGATCCTAATTCTATATATATATATATATATATATATATATATATATATATATATATATATATATATATATATATAGAATTAGGATCAAGTGAGTCCACCCTATCTTTTTGAGTCCGTGAGTCCTAGCCTCAACCGTCAGATCAAGAAGATTGAATGACTGAGATCACACACCCTAAAGTAAGGGTATTTTCGACATTTAACAACTTGACATATATACTTTCATATGCACCAATTTATTCAGTCTCTTCCATTCACTTTCTCTCTCTATTCTCTCTCTTCACAATCTTTTTCCTCTTCTGTGCACTTTTCTTTTGACCTAATTATTCTTCATCAAATCTTTTTCTTCTCAAGCAAGCTACACAATATGATTTTGTTCATGCTTCTAACAATTGCAATGTCAGGTATTATTCATTCTTTTTTTATTCTTATTTTCGTTTTTAATTGTTGCATTATTATTACTTATTTTCGTTTTAATTGATGTATGTATTGTTATCATCTCTTTTTGTATGCTTTCATCATCATTATTATTATTTTTCGTTTTAATTCTTCTTTTTGCGAGATTATGATTCCTATTGTGTTATTATATGTATTCTTATCTTTTCGTTTACTGTTCATCATTTATTCTTATATTTCTGTTTTTATAATCATTATATTTAGCATGATTTTTGTCCAGATTTGTGTTTACATTGAAGTATTATCGCTTAACAATTTTTGTATGCGTTCTCTTTGTTTTTTTTTTTTTTTTTTTTTGTAAATACATGTTATTGTTTACCTAATTAATGTAAATCAGTATCACACACTACTCTTAACAATATCACAGGCTGAAATATATTGTAATACGTTATGGTTTAATTAATTATATAAATTAGTATCACACGTCATTCTGTATAGTATCACATCTTATTCTTGACAGTATCACAGTCTGAACAACATTGTAATCCTATTTTCTTTTTCATGTTAGAACCTATTGCTTCAACATCTTGCTTATATTACATTTGTTCTTACGTCACAATGCATACAACTCGTTGTTGTATATGCTGAAAATCACCATTATATTATGTTGACCCCCGAAATTTTTATATTTCTACATTTTCTTTTGTCTTAAAGATGGTACTAAGTTTTTTTTTGTTCTTTGTTTTTCCTTTTGCAGATTTCATCTCTTGCTGAGGTTGGTTAAGAGTTTGTATCCATGTTGAAGAAGTTTATAATACATCATCAACTCGGCATCATCTTTTTTAAGTCGTTTCTCTTCTAACGATAGATCTTTAATTTTTAGATATATCGTTCCAAGTCGTTACAATTGTGTATTATTTCTCCATTTTTAGGCAGCACGTACTATGTTACTCTATTGAGTTGTACATCTTAATTGAATAATTATCCGAGTATCTCAGTAACAATATCATAATTTTTTTAATGTTTGCTATTTATATTATGTTTTCATCACTTTTTTAATAAACAACTTATAATTATAGAAGTAACACGATTATTGGAATTATGTCCCGGTTTATTAAAAATAATATCACATTTTATTGGGAACAATATCAGATGTTATGAAAAACAATATCACATGATTTGATCGACAATATCACAATATCATCTTCTGCCATTAACAATATCCCGATTTGTCAGTACCAATATCACCATATGCCACATATCTAGTGGACTGACTTTTGCAACCTCTTGATAATAATGTACTATAACTATTAAGAATGAATATCACATTCCAGCAAAAACAATATCACATTTACAGAGATTGTTTATACTCATTCCATTTTGTGATATTGGGAAATAGTATCACAACCACTAATAAAGAATATCACACTATACAAAAAACAATATCACAACCATTTATAAAGAATATCACACTAGACCAAAAAAAAATATCACACTTAAAAATATTGTTTTCACCCTTCCAAAATTGTGATATTAAGAAACCATATCACTACATACAAATCATAATATCATCACTTATAAACAATACCACAAAATACCAGTTGCGAAACTAGTTTATCACACTACCATTTACATTATATGTCATATCCTACAAACATTACATCAATGTACTTTCAATTAAAATTTTTTGCCAACATATTCCTGATAGTCATTTAAGTTGGTTCCTCCACCTCTACCTCTAGCCATATCACTTGCAATAGTCTTGTATCGTCTTGTTTAGTTTCGAGCTCTTATCCTCCATCATCATCATCATCATCATCATCATCATAATCATCATCATCATCAACATCATCATCATCATCATCATCTTGTCCACAATTAGCTACTCTATAAATCAAATGCAAACATCACATTATACAATATCGCATTATACAAACAACAATATCACAAGCATCGAAATACAATATCACATTAACAAAGATTGTTTTTTCTATCAACTTTCATTATCACAGGCAAGACATTTTTATAATTCAGTATCTAAACTCTTACGATCAATTTCTCAACTGGCAATGTCAAACAAATTCAATTTTATGATAAGAAAACATAATTTTCACAAATAAACAATATGAAACCCTAATTTTTGTGATGAAACTAATAAATACATCTAATACACAACTACAACGATAATCGATCATAGTAGTTAGTTCAATATGTTGATATAATCACAAAAAAAACGTTTGAAATCATGTATAAATAAGATCTTTAGAATCTAAAGCAAGAACATGAATTACCACAAATAGCTCAACAATTTGTTTGATATTTTCGAAATAACCTTATTAAGTTGTTTCAATGAAGCTTATATTCAATAATTTTCTAACCAAATTAACATCCATAATCAATTTAATAGCACATAAATTAAAATAAAACCGCAAGAATTAAAAAAAGAACAGATACGAATTTACCTCAAGGATTTAGGAGAAAAATCAACTCAGATTATTCAATAAAGTTGAGATGCATTTGAAATCAAGTAGAAAAACTATGATTTTCATAAGATTTTAGCAAGATGTGCTGTGAGTGTGATGTTTTCAATGTTAGGGTTTACTTGGTTCAACTTTTTGGAGAGAGAAAGAAAAAAGAATCTGAGGAAATATGAGAGTTTTGTTTACTCAACTTTGGCTCCTACTTGGCCTAATCTCAGCAATCTATTTACTTTAGATCAGACAGCTGTTATTAGGACTCATGGACTCAAATATTTAGGTGGACTAACCGGCTCTCTCTCTCTCTCTCTCTATATATATATATATATATATATATATATATATATATATATATATATATATATATATATATATATATATATATATATATATGCAAGATCCGGTGAGTCCACTCATATATTTGAGTCCGTGAGTCCTAATTATAGCCGTTCGATCTAAAAAAATGAAGCGTTGAGATTAAGCCATGTATGCGCCAAGTTGACCAAACAAACATGCTGAGTTAACTCAGTTCACCCTTTCTTTTCTCTCTCTGAAGTTTTAACCTAAATCAAACCAAAAAACTAAAACACTCTTAATATCACAATATCTCGCTGAAATTTTAAATTTCCAACTCGATTTCAATTGTATTTCAAATTTCAAGATTAGTTTGTTCACCACATTGAATAATCTCACTAGATTTCTCTCCAATCGTTGAGGTATATTCGGTTTTCCATTATTTTTTAAATTTCTGCGATTTTTGTGTAACTTATGGACTATTAAATTGATCATTCATGTTGATTTTATTCGATATTATTGATTGTATGTTGAATATGATGAATTTAATACGATTAAATAAAAAACATCGAAGTTATTGTTAAGTGATTGTGATACTTTCCTGTTCTTACTTTACATTTCTAAATAATTTAGTTATACATGGATTTAAACGTTTTTTGGTGATTATATAGACATATTGAACTAAATACTATGATAAGATTGTAGTTGTAGTTGTTTTTTTAGATGTGTTTTTCATTTAATCGCAAAAGTAGAGTTTAATGATGTTTAATTGTGAAAATTAGCGTTTAATATTGTTTGATTGTGAAAATTAGGGTTTAACATTGTGTACTTGTGTAATTTAGGAATTCATAGTATATAATTGAATTTGCTTTATAATGCAATTCAGAACTTGATCGTTAGTGTTAATTAAATGAGTAATGTCGATGTACGTGTTGGTTATGAATAATGGAAAAACTTGTGATACTGTTGTTTGTGTGATGTGATATTGAATGTGAAGTTTAGTAGTACTTAATCATTATAATTTTGGCAGATTAACTAGATTTCACAAAATTGATAGTGTGGTATTATTTTTTTACTTATGATACTGTTGTTTGTATGCTGTGATATTGAATGTGAAGATTAGTGTAATATCGAAACTGGAAATTTCTTAAAGAACACATATGATTCGGTACGAGGGAGAAATGTTTGAAGCTAACTTGAAGGTCAAAAGTGTATAGGCGCTATCTTTGATTGAAAATGTTAAAGAGTTCACAACAAACAAGGAATTTAGAAGACAATAAAGCAACATAGAAAAAACAAGGAACATCAAAGAGAGAAGGAAATTACTATTAAGACAAAGGGGAAAGAGGATCCTATTAGGGATGTAACGAATTTATTTGGAAAAGGAAAAAAGGTAGAATGATGATATAAACAAAAAAGTATCTAACTAAAAACTGACTTTTATTATGCATTTGATTTACAGAGGACCTAATTGTGGAGAAGATGTTGAAGATCATGGACAACCGCTCGAAATAAGACCAATACGATACAAGACCGTTGCAAATCTTAAGAGTACATGTAGAGGAAGCAACTAGAATGACTACTGGGAATATGTTGAACCAAAAATTGTAATTGAAACAACATTGATGTAATGCTGGTAGGACAAATAATCTAATGTTAAACAAGTATTTTTGGTGGATGAGTGAATATTGTATCTCAAGATTACAAATGTAGATATGTCTAAACAATTTCTTTTGACTCTGATATACTTCTTGCTGAAGCGTGATATTGTTTTGAGTAGCGTGTGATATTTTACCTCAATGAATGTGATATTGTTTCTTGATATAACAAAAGCGTATAGAGTTTAAAAATCCTTTTTACTATGATATTGTCCTTTATACACTGTGATATTGTTTTCAATATCACAAAACTGCAAGGCGTAATATTTCTTAACTTCTTATTGACAATGGTGTTATTTTTAACAAGCTTTGGTATAATTTTTAATGGCTTGTGATATTTTATTTTAATGGTTGTAAACTTGTGATATTATCTCACAATAGCACAAAAGTGGAGAGTCAATTTAAAATAATGCTTTTAACCGTGATATTTTCTTGTGTAGAAAGTGACATTGTTTCTCATTACATGTGATATTGTTTCTCAAAAAACTATAAGTGGATAAGGTTATCAATTTTTGTAAACTGTGATATTGTTTTTAATAAAGTGTAATATTGTTTCTAATAGAGTGTGATATTGTTTCAAAATATCACACAAGTGATTTTGTTTAGAACGAAGTGTGATGTTGTGATATTGTTTCAAAATATCACACAAGTGATTTTGTTTAGAACGAAGTGTGATGTTGTGATATTGTCACAAAATAATTGTGATATTGTTTCAAATAAAGCTTAATATTGTAAGATACAAATGACAAATCTTGATAAAAAAAAATATCTCTATTGATTCCGAGGTTTCACGATATTCTAAACAAAAATGGAGAAAGAATACAATATTGTTGCCACTTGAAATGACATCTAAGAATAAAGAATTTGTATTTATAAGAGAAATGACTAAAAATGATGATTTGCTTTGTTGATGAGGTAATATAGACTTCCTCAGCATGCACAAACGCTCTTAATCAACATCCGCAAGCGAAGGAATATGAAAAAAATAAAAAAAATAAAACAAAGAACAGATACATCATGTCAGTTTAAGACTAGAAATATACAGAAGGATTACAAAAATAAGAAACTTCAATGGATGATGCAAGTAAGAAAAATTACTAACTTCGGATTCATTATCCATCGAGTGCCGTGATTCATCACGCACAATAGATGGATGAGGACAGTTGCGCTTATCATATGTGCCAATTGTTTTCAATTATTGTAGAACATGTTCGACTTTTGTGCTTTAGCATAATGTGCCATTTGTTTTTAAGTTAGTCTCTTTGGTCATTGTCGTGCCTAGCTTCTCAGGTAACTTACGTGGCGATATTCTTTAATTAACCACTCCTCAAAACCTCCAGGGTTCACCTTCAAAGAAAGGTGATTTTAAGCATGCGCATCAACAGCTTCTATGCATTATGGAGTAGAAACAAATTCAACACAAGCATAAGAATTGTTATCTACGGCAATGGTTGAGGCAATAAGCTCTAGCTTGAAAAAGTACATTAAAGATAAAATGTGATACTATTAATTTACATAAATTATGTAACAACCCGAAATATACCCGATTTTTCTAGTAAAAATATTTACTAACACTTTTCAGTAGAACTTAAGTTTTTAAAATAGGAATTTTTGTTCTGAGTCTTATTTTGAAATTCCGCGTTCGTATTTGGACTTTTTGAGAGATTTCATGAAAAGACCGTTTTTAGTCGTCTTTGGCTTTTCTTGACTTTTAAGTCGTCTTTGACTTTTCTTGACTTTTTAAAAGTCGTCATTGACTTTTCGTGACTTTTAAGTCGTCCTAAACTTTTCTTGACTTTTAAGTCATCTTCGACTTTTCTCGACTTTTCAGTCAACTTTGACTTCCGTTGCCTTTTTCCCGACTCGCCTCATAAGTTTGAGGACCGAAATTTTATTTAAAAAAAAATAATATTTTTGATTTATTTTTATTTAGATTTATTAAGATTTATCTATTTAAGAAATTATTTTGAATTTTTATCAGGAATTTAAAGAATACGTTTACGGTTTAACCGAAAAGCATTAACTACTTCCGACTCCATGGTAAAATCCCGTAACAAAATCGAAACTCGACTTTGGCATGAGTCACACGCCCATGTCATCGTTTTCCACTCACTTGAGATATTTTAATTGTTTCGATTAAACTAATACCAATATCTAAGATATTTGTAGCTTTATCGATCCGTCCGTTTAAATTACGCAAATCGCTCAAAATCAGACCCGATTCCTACCCATTTCACACGCCCATGTCACCTATTTTTCACTCATGTTAGATCTTTTAATTAATATGATTAAACTAATAATAATATCTAAGATATTTGTAACTTTATCGGTCTGTCAACTTAAATTCCGCAATCGCTTAAAAACAGACCCGATGTGTGTTCATTTCTCACGTCTCCTTTGTCCTCTCATAGGGCTTGATATTTTCATTTCTTTTCATTAATATAACATAATATCTAGATATTTAATTTAATTAACGTAATATTTAATCAAGTACCGTAATATAATTATTTAACGCGAGTTAATTCCGTAACAACAATTTCAAAATCCGACTCCATATTTCCTCTATAATACACGGCTCCCTCACCCAACATAACTCACTAACAACTTTTCATTTTTCAACAAATCAAATAAAGATCAAAATATCACTTTCTTTAATCGTTCTTCATTTGTTCTTCGTGTTCTTCAATTGTTCATCATCGTTCTTGAGCAAAACCTTCATAAAATCGTCATTTCTTAATTAAATCCGTCCTAATTTATATTTCTAGAATCTCCTCTTCGCTCTCCATCTTCAAGTACGGTTTATTTTCAATTCCGTCAAAATCGTTTTCAACACTTTAATTATGGAAAATCTATTTTTACTTCTAATAAAGTTTTTCTTGTCATTTCTTATAGGGGAAGA